>VZRO01008027.1:61765-147143 GCA_013397915.1 Daphoenositta chrysoptera | reverse complement strand
ATGATATATAATATAATATAGTATAATATAATATAATGTAATATAATATAATGTAATATGCTCCTGGGCCAAGTGTGCACAATGGGATGGGGATGGACATGGGCAGGGCTGAATAATTTCAATCTACATCTGCCAAAGCCAGCACCACTGGGCTGTACGTGGCCACTGTGCCACTGGAGGTGCATGAAATGATTTTAGAAATGATTGAACAGAGAGTAGGAGTATGGAAGGAGAAGAGATTGCAGTGAAAACACGTTCAGCTGTGCTTTCTGTGGTGTGTTTTAGCTCCTCTGTGAAATCTGTGTTAGCAAGGACTGAGTGGTCACTGGAGCTTGTGACCAGCCTGGCCCTCAGCGAGGTGGGATGCATGATTCAGATTTTTAACACCTACAGGTAAGGGTAATAACTCAGTTTTCCTCCAGAAGTATCAAAACTTCCATTTTTAGTGGGATTTCTGTCAAAGGCATGGCTTTAAACAGCAGGTGAGTGCTATGTCCTGGTTGTAGTCCATGCAGTTTTCCCAATAATTCCCTTTTGTTAAAGAATTGCAGTGACCAAGCAGCCAAAATAAACGTGGATTTCTTTTTTTCTGGAGTTACATTATAATTTTGGCTTTGTTTGTTTTATTCTTTAAGGAATAGTAGCTCGACCAAAGCAAGACTGTTTATGTGTGTGTGCTTAGGAAATCACAGCTGATCTGTGGAGGTTGTGCCATGAAGAGACTGAAACCGAGTTTTCTGAAGGAGTTCATAGCTCCTCTGTGAGAAACTCTGTCTTGAGAAGCTGTTGGTTTGAGAGGAAAATACATTTATGTGTTGTTCTTTTAGTGCTTTAAAATAAGGCTGAGACGAGTTATTTCCAGTCTCTCCAAGCAAGCTACTACTACGTGGCTGCAGGCTAAAAACTGAATTCCCATCTCAGCTCCCTTCCAGATCCTTCCCACTGGTAACAGTCCTTCAGCTTCACAAAGGGGTTTGCAAAATACCTGCCAAGTTCTGCCTTGGGGATAAAAGCTGCCAGTAACTTTCGTGGATTTTCTGTGCATACAGAGAATTTCTCAGGCCATTTACCAGCAGCGTTCCTGACAGCTGAGTAGTTGTCCAAAGTTAGGTGTGGGAAACACTAAGTTTTATTGGGAGGGACTGAAAAACTGTTAATTTGGGTTAATAAAACCTCTTTTCCTCCACTGTTTGGAGGTTGGGTAGTGTAGAAAAGTGTTGTTTGACACTCTAAAAACATTATCTTCACTCTTTATTCATTACCTTCACTCTCCCATTCTGATTAGGTCTGGTTTTGTCTCAGCAGCTCATAGTCCCTTTGGGGAATAAAATGCTATCTAAAATAAGCAAGTTTCATGTGCTGGCCTATATAACACACGCACGACTCTCACCAGCCTTGCAGGCAGTTTGTTGGAGAGTTACAGCCTGCATCAAATCTCAGGTTGTTTGCTTTTACTGGCATCCTTAATTTTAATTTGCTTCCTACGCCGTTGGAATGTGTGAAGGTGTGTGGAGGAGATGATTATGTAAAGGACAGTGTCAGAAGAAAAAACATCAACAAATACCTTTGGTTTTACATCCAAAAATTGGGCAGCAGTTTCCCCTGATGGGAAAAATTGTAATGTTCTTCAAGAATAGGTTTGCAAAGAAAGCAGAGAGGCCAAATCACATCTACTTTTGACATAATTTAGGGTGGAGTTTCCTGTGTGGAAATGCTTCCTTTAATCCAGTACTTTTCCTTCTGTAAACAACGTAAAAGTGTGCTTCAAATGCTAGTGCAGAGTGTCACAAAGGCTCTAAATGCACGGAAAAAGGATTGGCTGAGGAAAGCCCCAACATCCTGATTTACTTTATTGATGCAGCGAACCATTCATTGAAGGAGAGACTCTGGGTGGGCACAGAAGTCATCCCCGAGCTTTGGATGCTCTTTGCCATCTCACTGAGCTTCCGTGTGTGGCTTAGAGGGCTGGGCTGGGATCACCTCATGAGCTCTTTGTTTGTTCAGGGTTCTGGTGACAATCCTGCCGCGGGTAACACATCCCCAAACACCCACAGCAGCCCTGAAGCCATAACGAGCTGATGCTTTCTGAAATGAGTGCACTCACGAAAGTAGAACCAGAAATTAATGATATTTAAACAGATATTAACAGATATTTGTGGTATTTTGTTTCTCATGTTCTACTACTCGTACCTTGTGTGTGCACCAGCCAAGATGCAATGACATTAATTATTTTTTCACAAGACCAGTTTTGACAGCAGAATTTACTCACAGTGCCAAAAGGCTGTTCTTGCCTTTCTCCACTGCTTGTTCTGCTAATTAACGTCAGCATTTGATTGATAATGCATTTAATAATGTCCAGGTTGTTTGTTTGTTTTAGCTCTCAGCTTCTCTAAGCAAATGGAAACTCTGCTGTCCTGTGCTATCTTTGAATCATGGTCCTGGCAAAGCAATCCCACACTTTCTTTAGGTTTAGGATGAAAAAGGCTCCACAGGATGAACTGAATGGGGCCATCTGGAGTCCCCGGAGTTGTTCCCTCCACCAGTAAAACCCTGAGGGTACTTAGGGATGTTCTCTGCGAATTGTGTGAGTTATACTGGTGGGTGGTTTATCCCTGTCGTGCCGCCACCAACACCCCGAGGTGGCTGAGCAGGTTTTGGGCAGGGTGTGCCAGTGCCCCAGGGCGTGCCAAGGCCACCCCGTCCCTGTCCCGACACTCCCACAGTGGCACTGCCGTCCCAGCTCTCCTTTGCTGTCACCTCTGCATTCCCCTCGTGCTGCCAGCATGTCCATCTGCCCAGAGGAAGTCAAATGCCCTGCCTGGCTCCTCCTGAGCTGGGGGTGGAGGAATGTGTAAGATTTTACACGTCTCCACAAAAGGGGAAGAGGGGCCTCAGGAGAAAAGCCTGGCTTCTGATCAACTGCTTTCCCCGGCTATTTACTTTAATTAATGGCTGTGGCATTCGTGGATATTTTAATAACAGGTGGAATTTAGGTGCCTTGGCATTGATTGCACTTGATAACAGGTTTGGACACACCAAAAATGAACCTCCAGCTATGATAATTGTGTCGGTGTTGACAAGTCCTGCCTCTCTCCTGCCAACGCCACACTTTGCTTTATTACAGCAGAGCCACCCCACTGCAGCTTTTGCTTTATTTTGGGTTTACTCTGGCAGGAATAAATCCGTTCTGCGTCTTCTGTAGTGCGGTGATGAGGCTCACTTGATTTGTAAATGGGACAGTATTTGCAAATGAGATCAGTTCTGTGGGGTGCAAAAAATGGAATTTAGGCAATCACAAACCGTGCAGGTACTTTCAGTTCTACGCATTATCATGGGATGGCAGGAATTACTCACCTCTGCAGGACGCGCTGTGCGTTGGATTGTCCCAGGTCTGTGACAGGATTCCTCTTTGATTCCTTGCGGAGGGGGGTGATCCTGGCACAATATCCCTGTGCCATCCTCTCCTGCCCTGCTGCTTTCCCTGTGACTCATATCCAAGGGCTGGGGATTTAAAAATAGGCTACTTCAAATATATTTCAGTAAATATACAAGGGGAAGAGTATTGAGCCTTAAATGATTGCTAAGTACCTATTTAGCACTGACAATGCTGAAATCAGGCAGCGCAGATCTCGGGAGGAGATTTGCATGGGCTCTTTGAAGTTGCGTTCGGGAGATGGCTCCAAGCAATCACGGCTTTGTGTTTTTGGGAGGGAAATCACCTCCCATGATGATGCTGGCTAAATCCACAGTCAGGGTTTCTCTTTTGGGGCTGACACACGATAATTATTGCAGGTTTTTTCCAGAGGTTATAACAGACCTGCTGGCTTAGGTACATATGGGAAAAAAAGAGTACAAACTGTGAGTTTTGAGCCGTTCTAGCTGACCCAGATTGCTACTCAGTGTTTATCCAGAGCTAAGGATGTTCTAGTTGTTCAAGTTATTTTCTCAGGGGATATTTATTTATTTTAAAGGTGAACTATCAGGTCCTTGTATATTAAATGTTTTTCTAAGAGGACAATATTTTCCACTTTTAAAATACAGTATTTTTTTTGCAAGACTTAAATACATTTATGTGTTAATGACTTCACTGATAGTCTGTGAAACAACCTGAAAATTGCATAAACGTCCTGTGTGGATAACCACAGCTGGCCATGAATCCTTGACATTACACATTGGTTTTGCCCTGAGATACTTTGCTCTGGGTCTCACAGCTTTAAAAATGCATTGAAGCCACATAAAACCCAAACCTTGCTCTCAGAATGAGCTGATATCGATTTTAGGCTCCACTTACGCAGCTCCTGAAATTCCTGGAAGCATCAGGGGTGAAGCCTTGGCGTTCAGCATCCCCCGCAGCGGGCTCTGTCCAAGGTTCTGTCAGAGCAGCCTCGGACCTGCTCGGTTTGCAAAATTAGAATCAAACCCACAACTCTGCTGCTAAAACATCCCGTGTTTGTAGATAAAAATACATTTAGAAGCCAGGATTTAGATACTGAAGTTTAAAGAATTGTAAGAATGCGTTGTGAAAGGAAAACGTGTAAGATTTTTGGTTTCTGCCTTTTGTTTTTGGGGGGTTGTTTTCTTTTGTTTGGTTGTTTTCCAGTTTTGTTGGGTTTTTTTGTTTGGTTGGGGGTTTTTTTGTTTTGTTTTCTGTTTTTTGTTTAGTTTTCTCTTTTCATCCTGTATTGTTGTGTGCTGTCTGAGGCAGATTTCTGCAGCACAACCATTAATTCTTTGCAGCAGGAGCAACCAGAAAGGGGCAAGCAGGAGGGGAAAAAACCAGTTTGTTAAATTTGGTGCCAGTGGTGGGGAAGGAAAAGAAGAAAAAGTCTTTAGGGCTGCAGAAAACACAGGTAGGAACAGGAGCTGCTGTGGCCATGAAGCTGAGGAATGGGTTTATTGGTTTTTATTTTGGCTATTAGGAAAAAAAACCCTCAATCCAAATTCAGTTTGTTTTGTTAGTTTTTTCCCACCAACCTCATACATTTATAAATTTCTCGAAATCCAGTCGAGTTGAGGTGAACAAAACAAAACAAATTGCTGGTTTTAGTATGTGCTGTCCTCCAGCTCAGGAAGAAAATCAAATGAGAGAAGAGCAGACCTGTAAAGAAACGTGGATTGTTTCAGCATGAGCTGTTCGTGTGAATAAGCAGAAATCCAAGAAACTGGTTCTGGAATAAGCATTTCAAGGTGTCTAAGCCTTGTTTAAGCAGAATTTAAAACACTGAAGGTCACCTCTGCCACTGGAAAATCTAAAAGAAGTATCAGTCCAGCTACTGCAAGACTGAGCCACTGCAGTGATAAAATTTTGTTGTTAAAATCTAGAACAGGGACACATGAGAGAAGTGGAAATTATCTTCTTATTCTTATAAAAGGGCAGGTTGTGGTTCCCAAAGCGCCCGTGGAAAAACAAGAAGTCTATTTTCTGTATTTTCTGTTTACAATTCTGCTGAGCAGAACAGAGGTCAGGGAGGGAAGCAAATCCTCTGTAACAGTGAGTGTCCTCCCACTTAAATGATTTTTAAAAAAATAATTTCCCCCATATAAAAGTTGCTTACTCAGTGGCAGCTGTTTGAATAGAACGGGGACACAGCTCTCTCTGACATCCAGGAGATTTTATTTCGAGTTGTGCTGAGTGGATGCTCAGTATATTTCCACTTCCCCTAGCTGAAAAATGGGCTCATGGCAAGAAGAACGTGAGCTGTGCCCTCAGCAGCTTATTTCTGGGAATAACTGCATTTAAAAGCAGAAATTTTAAGTAAGGGTATTGAAAACCCTTTTTTAAAAGAGGAAAAGTGATCATCCTCTACCTCTATTGACATAAATCATTGACAGAGCTGACTCCTGCTGTATCAGAGTCCAGCATTCCAGCTCTGCTGTATCTGCACACGTTCCTCGGCCCAATTAATGAGAAATTATTGAAAAGCCAAGCCCGTGTCAGGATTATCTGATAATGAGGGGGGATTGGAGGCTGGGTGAGGCTGGGGAAGGGGCTCTGCTCTCTCTCCTCCCTCTCCCCGCTGCTCTCCCTTGGCAGGGATCACAGCAGTACCCTGCCCTCCCTGCCAGGACTGGTTTGTGCCGCGGGGCTGGGAACAGAACCCCCAGCCTGGGCTGGGCTGCAGCAGCACAGAACCGGCACAGCCCTGCCTGCACCCTTCCCGAGAAATTGGGTTTCAACGTTTGTTGTCACCTAAAGGATATTTTTAACCAATTACTAGCCAGGTGGTCATTCCAGCTGGTGGAAAACAGCATCACACACTCTTAAATGACATTTTTTGTGTTTTTTTGTGCTTTTACAAATCAGTCTGGCTCCATCCTCTGCAGAGCCTCCCATCAGGTGTTTGCACACGTTGGTGAGGTCCTTCCAGAGCCTCCTCTTGTCCAGCTGGGCAGTCCCAGCTCTCAGAGCATCTCCAGTGTCAGGGGCTCTTGTCCTCAAATCATCTTCATGGCCCCTCATTGGATTTGCCACAGAAAGTCCACACTCTCCTGTTGTCCCTCTCCTGCTTCCAGGTAAATTATTCCTGACTTCTGTAACAGCAAAAACAACAACAAAAAGCTGACAGCTATAAAAATTAAAGTGAAGCCTCCCATTGAAATGTCCTCAGATAGTTGTGGTTTTTTGAAAATTCCTTGATTTTCTGTTAATACACTTGGTGTGGTTTATGAAAAATTAGTTTTGTTTTGTGTTTGCAGTTGTTAAAGTTCAATTGGATCTTAAAAGCAGATTTTCTGGCACAGCCTCGAGTTCCTGATCATAAAACTTTATGTATTTTATGATATATGGAGCTGACATTTATTTATTTGTTTACCGGAATGAAATCCTTGTGTGGTAATTCACCAACCTGGGAACTAAAGAACAATCCACAGCCTGGGACAGCATCCCAGATTTTGGCAATAAATTTAGGATTTTGGGGTTTATGGAGCTGATTTTTACTGCTCCTGAGCATGTAAACTGCCTGTTGATTTCATTCTATAGACCATAAAATTCAGAAGCACACAGTTCTCTTCAATATAATGTACAGGTAAAAAAAAATAAGTGCATAAAAAGTTGCAGAAGAATTGCTCTTACCGAGTTTGAATGTAAGAAAATGGAGGAGGGGACCTGTTTCGGGAAGGAAATGGGAAGACCAGAGAAGTGGAGGAGAAGAGGTCTGTAAACGTTTCAACTAAAGGCTCCATACAAACCATGTAACAAAAATTGTTGGAATCATTTGCTTTTAACGCCTGAAAGAATTTGGAAAGAGTTTTCTCTCTTTCTTCTAGGCAGCAATGTTTAGTTTCTGAATTTCTCAGTTGTGGGGGCAGGAGGAACATTAATTTTTCAGGTGACAGGGACATAACCCAAGATGTGTGCATTGATAATTCCACAAATGCTGTTTTCCTAAAGCCACACGGCAGGAAATAGTTCATGTTTTTAAAAAGTGACAACCTCCTCAAGTTCTCAAATGGAAATTGAGGTTCAACCTTTGAGAAATGGGGGCTATTTCTCTGCAGTTATGAATTCTGGTTACAGGTTACACATCCCATGTAGCTGTTTTCAAGGAGCACGAGCCTTGAAGCAGCCTGGGAATTATCCTGAAGGAAAGGGTTTATGTTTTTACCCAAATTGTTGTCTTGGTGATCACAGAACTTCCTCCAGCAGACAAGGATGGGAATGTTCACAAATCCCAGAAAGAGTCCTGCAATAAAGGGTTAAATCATCCCTCCATCAGATCCTCTTCAATAAAAACAAGGGAATTCTTGTACAGAGTAAGTCTGGACAAGTTCTGACAGAGATGAGAGGGGAAGGACTGCTTAGAAATATCAGGTTTATTGTACTTTTCTAAAGGTAATACATGGTGATTATGCTGGTTTTAGTGAATAAACACTTTCTCTCTGGTACCATTCCCTTTGCCTTTTTGAAGGGTGATTATCCTGTAACTCAGGTCAGAAAGGTTAAAAATCGGGGTGTTCTGCTTCAGGTTTGGAGTTCTTTTGTTTATTTTTTTTGAAATTTTATTAAGGATAAATTGAACAAAATTCACTGAGATGCTGATGCCTAAGAGGCACACAGAAAGGTAATTGTTTTGTTTACATTCCACAGGGCTTCTAAATGTCTTTTAATGACTGTGTTCCCTGGGCTGTAGCATTAATTCCATGGGCTGGAACACTGAATTCAGGAACGAGCAATTGAGTGCCTCAGACACCTTCCAGCAGGGTAATTCAACATTTGCTTTTCTGCAGCTCACGGTTTTCCTCGGAGCAGGGTTTTGCTCCCACTAACTAACCCAATGAAACTCTATTTATTTATTTCTGAGCTGAGAATGTGTAATTAGGTCAGCTGTAATTTCCGTGTGCTGTGCCCAAGGGAACGTGTCAGACGTTTTTTCCACCCACTGTGTGGAAGCTCAGGTTCTGCACTCCCAAAGTGCTGAAACCCCAGGGGTGGAGGGCTCTGCATCAATATCGAGTGGGAAGGGGGTTAGAAGGTTCCCCTTCCCAGTCATTTGTAGCTTCGGTGAGTTCCTCAAGCTCAGAAAACCTGAATAAACCAGAAAAACATGAATAAAAAAAAAAACATGAATAAAAGCACCTCCGAGTGCTTCCTAAACCTGGTGCCATGGAAAGATAGGTCTGCAACCCAGTGAAGATTAAGCACTGGCTTTGCTGGCACTGCCACGGAAAGGAAAGAGAGAAAACCCAGACCCAGACAAGTTTATGGCAGGATCTACTTATGCTGCACGCAGAATATTTGCATATATTTTCCACACACACCATATGGCAATTATTCAGATTGCAGCAGCCAAGAGTTGGGAACTTATGTTGCTTATTTCCAAGTATAGGTCAAATATAGATCGCTGTGCTGATCAGTTTGGTGCAGTTTTCATTTATTTCATGCCTCACCTTTCAGTACTCAAAATTTTGCCCTTTTCAGCGATGAAGAGTTGAGTCATTTGCCTTTGAACGTTTTGCCTCCCATCAGTCTGCTTTATAAAAAGCAGAACTGAAATGTAAGGAAAAGGCATTGTGTCTCATAGCTGAACTGAAGCAATATTACAGAAATGCAGAGGCTGGACATTTGTTTTAAACCAACAGAATTTTGTATCTTCAACAATGCCTTTGCTTGCAAACCCGAGTTTTTGATGTGCCATCCTCCATTTGGTGGCTGCCTCAAGAACATCAAATGATTTCTAATTCTTCTGTTGCATTCCCAGAAGTGGAGTAGTCTACAAAAATAAAATTTCACAGTCATGTTAATCAAATCTTTTATTAATTTGCATGGCAGTCTGTGGATTTTAAAAGGTCTGAGTCAGCATTCAGCTACCAACTTCAAAGGAGGAATATTCAGATTAAAGTAGAGTGTATGAGTCAACTCGCCAGCTTCTGGAATGTGCTTTTTATCGAGGCAAAGCAATGCTGGAGCTCAGGATATTTGGGAAAATAGAGATGCTTTGAATAAATTAGGAGCAGATACAGGGCAATGCAGATTTCCAGCTGCCCGTGGGTGAGGTATTATTGGAATCTTCTTAGGCTTATCCAGCACCAGAAAGTCTTGTCCAGTTTGCAGAAACCAATGAACTAAAGGGGCACCACCCTATGCAGAAAGGAACAGAAAATGAGATATTCCATGGCAATGAGCTCAGTTTGTGTGTGTGTGGTGTGGGAGCAGTAAATACACACACACACCTCATGGATTCTTCCTTGGATTCTTCCTTCATTTCTCTGTAGCTTTTTGCTGTGGTTTAAATTTCCGGTCCCATTTTCCATCATGGTATTCCTCATGGATTTATGTGGTCAGGAGTTTTACTCCTTCCTTGATTTTTGCCTGTTAGATTTATTTTGTTTGAACTTATTCCCTACATATTGTTTATTTGCCATTCAAGTTATTTTAGTCCAAGCTGGAATTTATTCAGGAAAGTTTTTGAGGTTCCTGTGAAAATGGGGATGAACCTGGCTAATATCTGTGTTTTACATTGATTATATTTTCCACAAGCTGACATAGTCTTAGGAATTAAAGAGAAACTTCTAGATTAATACCTTAACTCTGCAAGGTCTTGAGGAAACAGAGCATTCTTTTAGAACCAGAGCTGTGCATGGAACACACTAAAGCAAATTATGTGTAGTGGAAGTGACAAAAGCTTTGGGATTCATTTTTCTTGTCAGCAGCAAGTCACACCTAAGTTCTATTAAACATTTGTTATCAAATGACATTTTGACATCTGAGGATAGTCATAAGAGTATTCCCAGCAAAATGGGCCTGAAAGCACTTCAGGTACCTGATGCTTATCCTCTTTAAACTTCTTGTTCTTTCAGGATTAATTTTTACTTCATTTTTTCATGAAAAAAAAAAAAATTAGAAGCAAGTTCTTTTAGAAGAGCTATTGTAAATGTGTTGCACTTCAAGTAAAGCCTTGGCAGCAGAGGTGGCTCAAATTTTGTTGTAGTGTGACAAGCTCCAGGACATTAGTCACTGCTTTCTGCAGATTGCTGATTTACCTTTTTTTCTCTTTTTTAAACTGTTCAAGCATTACTGATGTTAATTTGTGCATACAGCCTCAAAGATAAGCTGTGAAATGAGAAATGGAATTTGGCTTCTGGTTCGCACAGCTCCAGAGCTGAAAGGATGAAAAACACTGCTCAGGATTGATGACTTCAGAGAGATGTGGAGGTCAGGCCAAAGTGTCATAATTTGGTATCACAGCTGTCTGTTGGAAATCTGGTTTTTTCAGAGCAGTTAGAACTGGAAAAATGTGAATAATTCCACACCTTTCTTTTTTCTCTTTGTCCTGGTTTTTCAGGCCCTTGTTCTATAGAATACCTGTGCCTGCACTCTGCTTGGGGTGGGTTCTTTTTCAATTTTGATATTTTGGAGTGACTCCCACAGAACTTGTTGCATCTGGCAGGAGCTGTTAATTTATTTACATCTGCTAATGCCAGAGGTACCTGCTGAAAGTTTGCTGTCATCCTCGGGTTTTTTGGTTTTTTTAATGGAAACTTGCAAATCTTGAGGGGAACAGCAAAGGTTGCAAACCCTTTGGAATCCTTCCAGCAGGATACCGTGTCAGATGATCCATTTCCTTCATGAGAGCCCATCTGTCGTGTCTGTGTGCTGAAAACCCACCCATTTCTCAAAGTCAGAGCTGAGGAGCTGAAGGAGCTGTGCATCCTTTATGCAGAATAAAAGCCCTGCTAGCCACCAGTGTCTGGCACTTCGCAGAGATCTTGGAATTCCAACATTTGTCAGGGAGAAGAGTTCCAGAGCGCTGCTGGTGTTGATGGCTGGGTCTCTTCCCATCATCTCCTCTGAAAGTTGTGTTTCCTGCTAAAATATTGTCATCATACTTTCTATAAAATAGTATTTACTGTTCTCAGACCTTAAGGACAGTAAAATCTGGTTTTAAGAGGCAAAGTGGGCCGTGGCTGTGTGAAAGGTGTTTTGACACAGGTTTTTGGAGCTGAAGGTGGTCAGTGGCTTTCGGTTTCCATTTTGGATTACTGGATTATTTCACCTGGATTATTCAGTGATGGTCCTGTCCTTCTTTCAAAGAAAGATGTTGTTTGCACATGGCAGCACTAACTTCTATCTGCTAGAATCAGGCAGATTTAGGACTTTTGCCACAATGCAGACATTTCTCTTTTTTCCTAAATAAATTTTTTACAGAATACTTGTCCAGTTTTTTCAAAAGTGTTTTTCCAGCAGTAAATATCAGTGCTTTCACTGACAGAAAATGGTGGATTTGGGAAATAATACAACAGCAGGTTTTTACAGGTTTGGCTAATAATTTCTTTTTGCTACTGCTAAAAATGGAGTTGAAGTATTAAAAAACAAACTGCAGGGCACAGCCAGATTTCAGATATATTCAGAATGTTCTGTTACAAATGATGCCACTTGCTAATTGCTTTTAAATTAGGGTATTTGTGCCCATGGTGATTACTGCAAAGCATCATTTAGAGTCTAAAAGCTGGAGTAGTGTCCTAATTGGGGTTTGATTTGCAAGAAGTACTTGAAAATCTTGGTGCTGTGGACTTGCAGTGGTATTTTAAGTTGTCAGTGGCTCTCAGGATGCCCTCCTTCCAAAAATGTTACCAGTACTGGGTGACAACTCTGCAGAAAATAAGTAAGGTCTGGGTTGGGTGGAATGGTTGGTTCAGAAGTATAAATGATTTCCTGATCTACATCTAAGAAATTGCTTCAAGATATTTAAGAGGATTTGGTTTACTTAAAAAATTTGGGCCTGGTTCATCATCAACAATATTGAACTTCAAAAGACAAAGTAACAGCACAAAAAAGAAAAAGCTGTTGATGGACAAGAAGGCCCCTGATGCAATGTACCACACTGAAAAAAGAGAAGGATGGAAGAGGAGGCATTTTATTTCTTTACCTGAGAAGATGAATATTCCTCAAAAATATTGTTTCGTCATTAGAAAATCAGAACAAAAAAAATTACAGATTTTAAAATTATCTGTAGATCAGTAGCAGAACCCCGTGATTATCTTTTTCTTGAAGAAATCTTGTTGCTGTAATCACATTCCTTCAAACATTAGTACTATTACTTTTTAGCAGTTTTTTTGTGGAGAAATTTCTTCTTTTTCTGTGCCACAAATTCACTCTAATTTCTCTTGCACAATCAGGACTTATGAAATACAACCCCTGGTATTTCAATAATCATTACTAAGTGATGCTATTAAAGTCTTTAGTTATTTACACATCTTTTTTTTAATGGCCACAAGCTAAACCCAGGAAGGGCAGATAAACTCTCTTTATGGATGTAATTTTTCTTAAAAGTCAGGTGCAGTTTGTTCTATTTGAAATTCTTTCCTGTATTTTGATCCAAATGAAGACAATCCCTGCCAAATTAACCATGAATATTAAAGAACTATACAGCCAATATCGCCCAAAAGACATTTTCCTTTATGTCTTCAGCTGTGTCTTCATTATATCCAGGATGTTTACAAGGGGAAAAGATGATTTCTACCCTCTTTGTTAAATTTTTGGATTTGTGGGTTCAAATTCTAGTAATGCCTCTCTCATAGCACAGCCAGAGTGGGGTCAAAGCTTGTCAAAGTGAAGAAAGGATATTAAAGTCTCATCTCTGTGGTTTTTACCTAAATAACGATTTCTTATCATGTAGTCTTAGTTACTCCTCTGTTGTTGTTTTGCATCTTCTCCTTTTACCCCTGGCTTGTCACAGACTTCTGGTGACCTATGAAGGGCACATTCCCCCAGGTGGTGAGTGAAAACCAAAATAAAAGCATTAATCTAGTTTCTGGGAAAGCAGGCAAGTGCAGAGAGCATTTCTAATTTACACAGAATTTAACTGGAGGGAAGGAGAAGTTATTTTCTCTACTGACTCATTTTTACCTGGAAACGAAAATCGAGACAGGGAGCTGTGAAATCTGCGAACTGGAGCAGCTCAGTCCCCAGGAACACCCGTGGCTGGTGGGTGAGGTTGGTTTCCAGTTTCTATTGTGTGCTCCATTATCTGTTGATTGCATGAGCAGTTGCTTTCCCCGGGGTGTGGAACTGTTTTGGATTGGAACAAGGTGGCTGTGTGGAAGTTTTATGAGCTGTTGCAGAAATTCAGCAAGCCAGCACCAGGCACATAATTGCTTGGCATCTGTCTTCTTGTTTTGGGCATAATGCTGCCATTAACGCAGAGAAAATTTACTGTTTAACTTCCCATACTAGATCATACCTCTTAGCCCAGTGATTTCAGTATGAGCAGCACCAAAGAAGGAAACTTGGAGAAGAAAGATTCTTGATCTGTCTGTGATTTGAGTCAGTCATTATTTTATACTCTGATTTCAGTTCACCTTGGAAGCAGTGTTGCTCTCCTACCTCCAATAAATATTTCCAGGATAGCAGGTACAGATCAAAGACTTTTCTGTAATTCTCATGAACATCTTTTTTTACTGCTAAATATCCATAGAATGCTCGTCTTCCACCTTCTCCTCCCACCTTATATTCCAGTGTGCTGCAGTGCTCTGTCCTTTCTCCAGACTCCAAGGAACAAGCAGCTGGAATCTGGGAAAAGCCGTGGGAATCTGTCATGACTGCCAGAGCTCCAGGAGGGTTTGGGCAGCGCTGCCAGGGGTGCCCAGGGTGGGGTTGTTGGGGGGTCTGTGCAGGGCCAGGGGCTGGACTGGGTGATCCTGTGAGTCCTTTCCCACTCAGGATACTCTGTGACTTTGCCAGATGTGGGGCATCTTTTACCCAAGCCCTGTCCAGCAGATTCTGTGGATACCAGCTGGAATGTGGTGTATGAGAGCAAAGTAACTTGAATACCACAAAGAGAACAAATGGTTTCAGGCTCACAGCAGAGATGCCCTTGTTCCACTGCTGTCTCTGGCTTCATAGCCCAGGGATTATTCAAAAAGAGTCTGTGGAAGGTGACTAAAACCCCAAATTCATTAAAGTTGCATTGCTGTCCACATGGGTGAATTCCTAAAGAGATGGAGAGTTCCGAAATAATTCCAAGGGGGTGGAGAACAGCCTTCCCAGAGGGACTCACCACCTCCAGCCTTTCCTCGGGCCCTCACTGCTGGCTGCTCCTGTGGCCTGGCTGCCCCTGGCCCAGCTGGGACCGTCCAGGGTGGGTGTTCTGCCCTGGGCTGTGCCAGGGCCGTGTCCCAGTGCCAGCAGCAGGTGCTGAGCCTGGGATGGCGTTGGGAACAGCTCAGCGTGGGGCTGGCAGCAGGGCTGGAGGCACCATATGTGTGCACAGACACTCGGGAGGCAGCAGCGGAGCCAGTGCCCGCTCTCAGCACTGCAGAGAGCTCCGTCCCACTGCCCCCTTCTCGTGCTCCTGCTCGAGGCTCGGGAAGAGGGAAGGAGCCAGCTGGGAATGGCCCTATCCCAGCACAACCCAGTTCCTTCAGGAAGAGATCTCCTTGTGCTTCTCCAGGGGACGATTGCTAGAGACACAGGCGAAATGAAGGATTTTGCGATAATAAATAAGTAAAATCACATAGAGGTGCTTGAGTTGTTTGGGTGAAATGCTTAATGTGTTGTAGGGAATGATTTTAATATAAACATAGGAGAAAGGAAGGATTTAGAGAGGTATTTAAAATCATGTAGAGGTGCTCGACTTGCTTGGATGAAATCCTTAATGTGTTGTCCAGGTATTGCTATGAGAAGAGATGCTGGGTTAAGTATTTTTATACTGCCTTGTATTATTTTCACAGAGTCAAATGGATTGTAAGGTTCTGTCTCTCCATCAAATTTAGTTGGAAGTGCCCAGAACATTACCAGGGCTACAGGATGATCACAAATGCCTTGCTTTTATGGCAAGCTGAACTAACTTTTTCAGTAAAAACTGTGTGTGTTTGTGCATGAAATTCATCAGTCTGAATGCACGTTCTATCTGATTTTCCTTTTTACTTCAGTGAGAAGAGCATATGAGTGGTAATTTGTGAGGATATCGAGTGCCCTGTAGCTGTTATCATATGTTAGGTGCCAGATGCAATTAATAATACTGGGAAATTAGCACCTTGAGAACTCTAATTGGTTTTAGTCTGAAGATGCAGGGGCAGGACATGACATAAAATGGGTTTTGTTACCTGATTCAGACTTTCAGTGCAAGAATTTCAGTTCTGTAGTTCTGTGAACCAGATGAACTACACGAGTAAGGCCTTAGCCTTGCTTTTTAAAAATTAATCTCTACAGTTTCTCCACACTTTGCACAGTGTGAGCCTATAAAAAAGATATTTTTTGACCATTTATGTGCTGGCAACAAGGCAGGTGTTCTGAACACAGCCCATCAGATGGGGCTGACTGTGGATGTGGAAATCTGTTGTGTGGAGCACCCCACAAGATGTCCCAAAGCATCAAGATTAATTCTGGATATTCTATCCAACACAGTGGCCACACAGAAGAAATGTAGGAGAGGAATCCCACCAGTTACAATCCACAAGCTTGTCTTCTCCTAGCCGGATAATTGTTAATAATTTTATGATTTCTCTTTTTGTGTGTGTCTGTGTGTCTGTTGGGTTTGTTTCCATCAGCTGCTTCAGCTTTTACAATCTCATAACTTTCCAATAATTAAACTCACCATTACCTGTTTGTACCCAAAACATTCTCTATCCGTGCCGGTGTGTGAGGAAGACACAAGTGGGGTGAGTAAAGCTGGTGCTCAGCGGGTAGGAAGATTTGACTCTGCTCCACTAAGCAAAATTTAAATGTGAAGCTTGATTTTTCCCAGCTGCCGGGTGCCTCTGCTAATGGAAGCACTCATTTTATTTTTGGGCACTTCTGTGCCTGAGTGCCTAAATGGTGAAAATTGAGGCACGACTGCAGGGGAAGTCGTGCTGCAGGACTGAAGCACGGCTTAGGGAGAGAACAAAACCACCACAGCTCTGTGCTAAATATATGTTGCACAGGAGGAAGTGCATGTAAATGAGTGATGCCGGATTGATTTTTGCCTTTTTTCCTTTTATACATTCTCTATGTTCTTCACACACCTATCTGTAGCTCTGTAGCCTATTGTATCCATGGCTGGTTTTCCCAGTACTTTTCCCTAGCTTTTCCCTGGGCAGAAAGACAAAACACATTCCTGAGCCCCTATCCTGTCTTGGTTCTTTCTGGGAACCAAGGCCGAAAAACAGGTCTTCGAGAGCTTCTTGGTGATTTTTGTCAAGTATGCTCATTTGCTAAACTTTTGGGACAGTATTAGAATAGGAGGTAAGATAAAGCTTGGTCTTTATTGGAGGTCTCCAGGGGCAGACATGGAAAATGTCCACAAAAACCCACCTGCCACGGGGTGAATATGGTTTTATAAGTTTATCAAATCAGCCTAATTGACAAAAATCACCAGTTAGGAGCAGAAGTGGTGATGCAACCTCCCCCCAACCCCTCCCAGCTCAAGCCCTTCCTAAATCCTCCCCCCTCAGGTGGGACTAAGCTTTGTTGATGACAACGTGTCTCCAAGAGCTGGTTTTTGGGTGAGGTTTATACAGCACAGGACACTCAGGGCAGGTTTATATGTCACAGGACACTCAGGTGAGGTTTATACACCACAGGACACTCGGGTGAGGTTTGTGCACCACAGGACACTCAGGTGAGGTTTGGACACCTCAGGACACTCGGGTGAGGTTTGTACACCTCAGGACACTCCGCATGTGCCACCAGCACTGCAGCCTCCCACAGCCCGCACTGCTCATCCTCCTGCACCATTCCAGGCTGGAGATTTCCACGTGTGGCACGGAGAGGGGCACCTTGGAGGGCATGGAGACATTTGGGTTCCTGCTGGCAGTGCCACGGCGGTGTCCCCGTGCAGTGACAGAGGGACAGCGCTCGGCCGTGTCCCTGCCCTGCTCCTCGAGCCCCAGTGCTCCTGGCTGGGTGCCCTGGCCGTGGCCGATGCTCCTGAGCAGCCGAACCGTGCCAGGGCTGGGAAGCACAGAAATGCTGTTGATGCCCAGCCCTGCATTTGATCGCGGGCGATGGATTCTCCCGGCTCTGTCTCGGACTGGAATCGTTCACAATGAAGGTGCTGTCACATTTTAGTTTCCCCCGTGGCATTTGGGCGAAATGACTTCTGCTCGGGTGGCAGCATCTGAGTCAGCTGGACACCGGGCAGGTCTGTTCTGCGAGCTGCTGCTGCTGCAGGGAGAGCCCACGGCCACTTACTCACCTTCCATCTGTCAGAAAATACGTCTGCGTGAGCAAGGGGAGAAAATAAACCCGCTTTTCGCATTGAATTCAGCTCAGAGTGCCTGATGATGACAACTCCAGGGGGATATTTTGAATAGGAATCCGTGATTCATGTCTGAAAGAGGGTTTTTTTTATTATTTTTCACGTGTGGCCCTTCTTTTCCGAGTCATAATGCACAGTTATGACTGTTCCTTCACGGAGGATTTAATTTCCTCCTTGCTTAGAGTCAATCTGTGCACAGCTCACCGACAGAAGATCTCCCTGTCTTTACCACAGAGGAGCTTTTGGAGAAGTGGAATGAAGTGATTTGCATCTCTATATATACAGGGTGTGTGTGTAAGGAGGCTGTGGAAGCATGGATGTGAAATTAGGATTTCAGCTGGGTTTGGGACTTGCATAACCGAGGCTCCACAGCTTCCAGTTGACTCAGAGTGTGCAGAGTGAATTCATCTCTTCTTGCAAAGGCCATCTATTTCTAGAACCTTTGTGTGCAGTTAGGCTGATCACTGATATAAGTCACTTCTTAAAGTACAAGAAAGCAACGTGATTTTATTCATCAGATAAACTATTTTAACATATTCAAAGTAATGGATAATAAAGATAATAGGAAATAGCCAGCCCTCCATGTGAAGTCAGTGTGGGAGGACATGTTTGGATTGTGAGGTTTTTTTAATGTCCACATTTGCTGGATTTGGGGATTTATAAAAAAAAAAGCGTGGCTTTTTCTTCTGAGCAGCACACAGCAGATTTTCCCGTTTTTATTCATGTTGCTTTTAAAAAGTAATAAGTATTTAACATTGGTGGAACAATGCTCTTGAAGAAATTGCAACACTTTCTGTAAATGGGAGATTTCTAAATTGCAATGTATCTGCACCTGTAATATTTGTAAGCATTCAGTGTAATTACAGATACAGAAAGCTGGCTGCCACAAAAAATGACCTGGCGTTATTGCAAAATAATTAAGTCAGAAGTGCAAAAAGCAACAAAACAGTACTTTGGAAGATGTCACCCTTGAAATTAAATATTGTTCTTTTCAAAATCCTCAAGAAAATGTCGCGCTGGAGAACTACTGGGAAAGGAAGTTGAAAGATACAGAATACAGACACAAAATTCCCTTTTGTAATTTAGTGATGTAATAATCCATGGAATAAACCATGATTTTTTATCACCAATCATTTCAGGTGTTGCTAAATTCAAGTTAAAATACTACTGTGAGCCCATGTACCAGCAGGGGTTTGTGTACTACACCAGTTCTCAGCAGTTAAATTTTTTGTGTCAGTATTTCTAACATGGATCCTCTTGTCACAGGGGCACTGGTAGTACTGGATTCTGGGTCTCTGCGGGAATTTGTATTATTGTTTTTGAGGAAATTCGTAGGTCATTAGATGCCTGGAAGTAAAAAATTCATTCCTTCAGCTGCTCTCCACTGTAGAGACAGGTGGGGGAAAAGGCTTGGAGAGAAAAGAATTTTACTCTGATCAATAATTACTGGTGCTTCAGGATTTGAACTGCAATCCATTTTTGTTACAGTATGGGTACATTGCTTTTTAAGTCCCACTTCTAAAACCTCCCAGAGCATCCACAGAGCTCTGCAGCCCCTTGGCTTGGCAGGAAATGCCCTGCTCTGTTTGCCAGGCAGTGTCTGCCCTTCTGCCTTGGCCATTCTCCGTGACACAGCTCCTCTGTAATGAATAAATTAAAATATGGCAGCTGTCAGAACACACAAATCCAGATCCTCTTCCAAATCTGGCAGGCCATCATTTAGCACATATTGGTCCTAAATCCATTGAAAACCTTTGGTATTATGTGAAATAGTTCTTCAGCTTATGAAGTTGATTCTCTTAGAACAGTTTAGGATGTTTTAAAGATTACTTGCCCTAAATTTAGTTTTCTAGAGGGTAGGGTTGTTGGTTTTTTTACCTGGTATTTCCATTGTGATACTTCAGCTTTAATAAGATTGTGTGGTTGTTCAAAGAATGGAAATTGGTGTAAAGTGCACTCGGATCCATTCATGTCCGCAGGGGAAGAAAAACAGTTATACTCTCTTGAGATGGAATAAATGTACTGATTTAAAAATGCATCAGCAAGATGTGGAAAAGTCCTGGCAGTCCCGGTGCTGTGGCCAGGTGGGCGAAGCCCCCGGGGGTGAGGGCAGCAGAGCTCTCAGCCCGCCCGGGCTCTGTCAGGGGCCTCCAGCAGCTCACACCCTGCTCCCGGCAGAGCCGCAGGATGGAAGGAGGCAGAGGGAGGAGAAAGGATCCCCTCGGCGCTCGGGAGAGGAGAAGGGATGAGTCACCAGCTTCTCCCTTCTCCCTGCAGTCCTCCGCTCGCATTCCAAACGGGCTGGCAGGGCCGCAGCTCCTTTTGTCCCTGTCCCTTTTAGCTCCCCTCTCAGCACAATGAGCTGTGTCATTCAAGCCACGCTTTCCTCTGTATTTTTTATTTCCTCTGAGCTTTTTTCTCTGCAGGCTTTTCTACAGTGCCACCTGTGCTGACGTTTTTTTCTGATTAAAGCAAATTTAGCTGTGGCCACCATCATGAATTCACGTGCAAAAGGACTTCTCCAAAAGCAAGGAGACCCTCAAGCTGACTTGGCTTATGAAAGACTCGACAGCGTTAGGAGTGCTCTGCTCTGTAGATTCTGTAGGCCAGAGGAGGTTTTGGGGTTGATAATTTTCGTGTCAAGCATATCTGAGAGCTTTCTTTATATTTCCTAGCACAATAAAGGCATTGGTGTACGAAATAATCATGCTTTTAGATTTCCAGTTGCGGCAAAGGGTGATGACACTTTGGAAGATGGTGCTGGCATTACAAAAGAGTGAGAAATGATAACTTAATACTCGTCTAATATTCTGGTTTTAAAGCCACAGGGATCTGAAGGATGCTTGGGATTTACAGGGAATACATTTTGGTGGCATTTTGTTTTGTGGTGAGCAGGGCTCTGAGCACAGATCCCGCCTTGTCCCACAGAGATGAACAATTTAAACTGGGAGTGAGAGCTGGGAACAGCACCTGTGGCTCCAGGGGCTGGGGCAGGAGTAAATAGGAATGAATAGGAATAAATAAATAGGAATAAACAGCTCCTGCCTGCTCTGCTTTTAGGGCCGAGCACAAAGGGCTGTGGGCTCCTCGGGGCAGGGATCCCACTGGAAGAGGCTGGGAAATGTGGGCAGGGAATCAGGGAATCAGCCCATTTTTAGTGACTCTGCAGGGAGGGACAGACATCTCCTGGGCTGCCTTCAGCTGTGGCATCTCCAAAGTGAGCCTGGGGTTGAAGCTGTGAAAGAAATTGCATTTGGGGAGAACGTGGGGTGAGAAATGGCCTCTCTGCTGTGGTAATTCCTCCTTTTTCATCCCGGGGAAGATAAAAATCAGCCTCCCCAGAGTAATGGAAGTAATGAAAAATAGAGGTAATCCTTTTTGTCTCGATCATTTATGCCCGCCAGAATGCTGGCAGTTCTGCCAACTCTCAGCGTTCAGAAATAATAAAGTCCCTGAAAAACTGCTGCTTTATTGGAACATGTGAGGCTTTAAAATACACGAGTTATGGGAATGAAGGCACACGAAGCCAAATGCTGTTCTATTTTCTTATTTCTATTTCAAAAATTGTGTTTCCCCCGATGTTATCGTGTAGAATCCTTTCTCTAGTCCCCACTCTCATCTGCTGTAAATCAAATTCTCATCAAGTTACAGTGTTAATAATAAATATGCCACTGAGGTTTGCTGTTTTCAGAGCCCAGGTCAGCAACAGGGAAGTCTGTTAAGAGCACTGAGGGGTCCAAATATTAACTACCTGCACTCAGATTTTCCTTCATCATTCTACCCAAATGACCTTGAGCAATCAGGCCAGTCTTTCTTGTGGAACACTTCTCAGTGGTGTTAATGATTGGGAATCTCATGGAATGTGTTCAGGAGTGCTCTTTCTGCTGGGCAGGCTTTATTCTCTGTTCTGAGAGTCACTCAGGCCCATGGTAACTTCTGCCGTGTGTTGATAAAGGAACAGAATAATTTTGGGTTCATGTATTCCCTAATCAAAACCTTGTATTGACTTTTTTTCAGCTGAGAAATCCTTTTTTGCAGTAATGCCGTTCATTTTTAATTGAGAGAGGAATTTGGATAGAGGGAAATAAATTCCTTTACCTAAGAATTCCTGTCAGCTTTCTTACAGGAACTTTCTTGTTCCCCTGTGCCTCTAAAACGGCAATTTTAGGGGGTTTTTGTGTGTTCTGTTAAATGACCTGTGTTTTTACAATGAATTCCAGTGAAATCGATCCAATCTGAATTTTTTAGTTTCATGTTAGTCTCGGATTAGAACATTGGAGCAGGCATTGACAACCTGTGTCAATTCAGGTGATAAAGATCTTCAGAGAGCTGGGGAACCAAACCCCACAGGGAATGTTGGACTCTCCAGGCCTAGAATAAATTTTACTCCAATAAATGTTTTTCTGAAGTTTGCTTCATATATTCTCATTATAAAAAAAAAAAAAGAAGCACTTTTAAAAAGCTGTTAAATCCATTTGCTGTAATTATCTTTTATACTGCGAGGGAATGGAAGAATTTCCCCTTGGTTCCTTTTTTATAAAAAAAAGAGTAGTATTTAATATATATTATATATCATATATATAAATAAAGTATTTTATTGGACTGAAATTTATGAATATAAAAGGGGTTTAAATATATAAAATGTATAAATATACTTTACAGTGATATAAAGATACAAAAATATATAAAGATTCTTTATACATAAGTATCTACTAAAAAAATTAACAGGAATTACTAACAAGATGTAGCCCTGCAGAACTGTGTTATTTATGGAGAACTACAAATTGCACCAAGCTGGATTTTGTGGATCCATTTCTGTGCTTCTTTAAGGTCACCTACCACTGCTGCCACTTAAAGTTATGAGGCTGTCCTTACCTGTCCCTGCCTTCCCGCTGCTCCCCTGACAGCACAAATGTTCTTGGGGCACAAGAAAAATCACTTTTCAGCCTGTTTGGCTCTGCTGGCACTTTTCTTCCAAACTCCTTCCTCCTCCTGCATCCTTCTCTTCATCCTGTCACTGTCATGCTGTGGATAATTCCACACATTTTCCACGTGCCTGTGCATTCTGGGATGAGTTTCATTGGGAATGGGAAGCCCAAGAAAAGTCCAGTTAAGCTTTGCACAGAAAACCATAAATTTTTGGAATAGTAGGCTAAAAAAACAGTAAATCCTCATCATTGTGGATATTTTTTCTGTGCCTTTGCTGGGAGGTTGAGCAGCAGAGGATGGGGGGTTGTTGAGGGAGGTTCCACCATGCCCATTCACCTCCTCTCCTCGTGGTGATGGTTTGCAGGATAACAAATAAAAATGGGGATTCTGGGCTCTGAAGCAATCCCTGAGCTCTTCAAAGGAAAAGCCAGGGATTTCTGGAGGAAAGGAGAATTTTATTAAAGGAAAAGTGACACCTATGTCCTCGCAGACCTCTGAACACACACATATGTGCATGTTCTTGTACACATATGTAAATAATTGATCTATCTAGGCATGCTCAGACATCCAGCCACCACTTCAGGTCCAGGTCAGGCAGCTGCTGCTGAAATAATGGGACATGGAACACAGGCACTGCAAGGGGACTCAGAGCTGCACAAAGCTGTTACAAAATTCGTGGCACCGTTTTTTTGCTTAAATACATTGCTTTGCTGACCATCCATGGAGGAGGAAAGCAACAACTGCCTGAAACAGCTGGGGCAAAGATAAAGCACAGAAAGGAGATAGGAGCTGAGAGGGGAAACTGGAAAAGTGGCTGGTGTTGGCCTCTGACCTGGGGTAGAAATCCAGCAGGGAGAAAGGGGAGCAGGGTTTTAAGGGAGCAGGAGGAGAGCAGAAAGGAAATCCAACATGTTCGTTTAGTCTGGCTGTATTTTGCTTCATGAAAAATGCTTTGCTAGCAAGGTTGGGGGGAATTGCAAGAAAAAGGGTAGAACTTTGGTATAAAATAGATAATTTTGTCATTAGGAGAGTCAGCTCCTTTGCACCAGCATCAGCAGATCATTCCAGGAGATGCCACAGCCCTGCCCTGGGAAAAGGGAGACACCAGCCAAAGGAATAATGGCAGACTTTAATCTCTCCTGCTGGATTTGAGAATTCCATGCCTAATTCTTCTTTTTCAAGCCGTGACAATTTCACACTCATCAGATCAGACTTATCAATCCACAGTACACGTTCCAGCAAGTTTGGAGATGACAACAAACATTGCTGTACCTCTGAGGAAGTTTAGCAGCTAATGAACTTAACAAAACATTCCTTGGGCTTCGTTTGTGTCCTTAACGTTTTCCAGGGAGGTTGTTCTGCAATGGAATTGGGGCTGAGCAGCAGCCTGGTCCAGTCCCAGCTGGATTTGTCTTTTCCACACCTTAAAAAAACCAGCACAGGTCACTGACTGGCCTCATATGCCAAGAATTTGGAATTTTCTTGTGAGCATCTTTTTTGTTGTTGTTTTTTTATTTAGGGTTACAGCTTTTGTAAAGAAGTAATGATCTCAGTCCTCCTTTCAAATAAATCAGGGTACCCTTCCCTTCAGGGGAGTCAAAAGCACACAACAAATAAAAAGAATCACGTGTCTGTTTTCTTTAAAAGACATGTTTCCTCTTGAAATTTAGGGATCTCTGATGCCAATCTTGTGATTTTTATCAGGCCTGTGAGTCAGATTTTTTAAATGATTTTTCTTGTATTCTAAGTTTTTGCTCTAACAGATTTTGCCTGCCCACAGACTACCTCCCATCTGTTCAGGTTAATGGGTTTTCTGCCTGTGCTCAGAAAGGAGCATATTGCAGGATTTGAGTGAGGAATTTCATCTCAAGACACCACTAGTCCTTGAAGTCTGCTTAAACTTGGTTGCCAGGACTACTCCATCCAAGGCAAATAGGATAAATAATTGGAGATTGTCTTGCAGGAAAATGGGAGCTGTAGCTTGCCTACAAAACAGGAAAAAAAAGATATGGGTGATAATGGAATGGAAACCTGGGATAAACATTGGGGAAGGGAAGTGTTCGAGCTCTCAGCTCTTAAATATGTGAGGGGCTGAGAGGGAAGAAGGGAAAAGGGGTGAGAAACTGTGAATGCAGGGATGAGACAGAAAGTTGTGATACCTTTTATAGGGGGGCAGTACCAAAACAAGCCCTCAGGAAAGTCTAAGCCAAGCGATGTCTCATGGAACTGCAAATTATTCACAGTATCACAATATTGTGGGTTGGAATTAGGCCCTTAAAAAACTGCTTGCCTCAAGCTGCCAGTCCAGGAAAGATGCTCAGAATATGGGGATTCACACAAGTATGGAAAGGGTGACATTTTGAAGCCTTGACCCACTACCTTTGGAGATTGTTTTTAAAAAGCTGTGATGTGGAAGGATTCAGAAATCCCTCCCTTCCTTGGCTGTGAAGCTGTGCCTGTCTTTCAGTCCCGGCTCAGCCCTTTGGATGCAGAGGTCGGGGGGTTCCCAGTCCTGCAGGGCTGCCTGGGATGGGGTTGGTGTGTTCTCATTGCTGCTGCTGAGAGTGAACACAAGAATTCCCATTCCTTCAGCTGCTCTGCACTCCTGGATGTGCTGGGTGGCATTAAAGCATCCTTGAGAGAAAGCCAATGTCAGACCCTCCAAATGATCTTCTTCCTCAGCAGCAAAGTGCAGCAAACAGCCCGATTTGTGACTCTGGAAGTGTTTCCAAGGTGCTTTTCTGGCTGGGGATTGTGTCTGGGTGTGCAGTAAGGATCCTCTGCTTTCTGTCAGGCCCACCAAGGAAATAACTCACCTTAACCTGTTCCTTTCTGGGCACGTGTTGAACATGGGGGTTCTGAACGGTTTCAGACACATTTTCCTGCCACAAGGAGTGTGTGCTGGGGATAGTTTGAGGGAAAGCTGGTAAGGGAAGATGGAGAGGAGCAGGGGTGCAGCCATCAATGTGTAACTGTCCCCAGCTGTCCTGTCTGTCACTGGGGGCTGCTGGCAAGATGTGGACACTTCAAATTAAGATTTAGTCTCTTACAAATGATGAAAACTGGGTAATTTTGCTGAATCATTATTGCCTGTGTAGGTACCCAATGATAAATTGGACTAAAATGACCTTTTCCTCTTCTTTCTTTTGGATGAATGATACAAAAAAATTGTCAGAAACTGGTACTGAGAGTTTCCCCATTTTTTTATCTCACAGTTTTTGGTATCCAAACCTGTCTTGTGTTTGCTTCTGAGCACAAGGCTCCAGTTTGTTTCCCCTCCACCCCTCCCTGTGCGATGGGGAGATTTTCCAGGAGCTGTTCCCAGCCAGATCAGGCCCAGGTGTCCCGTTCAATAATGAGGGATCAGGCTCTCCACACCTGGCACAGCTTAATAAGTGACATTTACTATGGTGGAAGAAAGAAAACTTCGGGAAATATAATATACTTAATATTATTTTATTAAATAATTATGCATTAATTTTTTTTTCTTTTTAGTTTTTTCAGTCTCTCAAACTGAGGTAAAATGTGAAAGCAAAAGGCAGAGGTGGATTTTGGCCATTGCCAGCTCTGTGCCCATGTGTTTTGTGGAAGCCTGACTGTAGCTTGGATTGTGATAAGTTCAATTCCTTAATTTTGATCTGAAGTACAGCTAAGGAAATACGTCAGTTCTTTCTTTTTCCTCTGATATCTTGCAGAATTAATAGAGCCCAGTAGGTAGCAATGGTGAATAGATGGAAATTACTGCTCAAATTACCTTTAGTTGCTCCGATTTTATTTACAGCAATCAATATTTCGGTTTAAAATTAAACCACCATTACTTTTTAATTAGTAATTGGATTGACAATTGGTGAAAGCACTCCAAACCTGGGTGGTTTTGCCAGTGATTTTCCAGAGCTGCAGCTCCCGGCAGATGGCAGTGCTGGACTGGATGTAGGTGAGGACCTGCTCTGCTCCAGCCTGCAAAGGGGGCAGAGGCTCAGATTCACTCCAGGCATTCGTTATTCCCTGAAAACACCCATTGCAGAAATGGATCTTGGCTTGGTTTGGTTCCCTTTCCTTGGCACCCGAGTAAAGTCTGAAATATTTGGAGTTACAAACTCGTGTCAAGAAATGTAGGATTTTTGTCTTTAGTAATCCTGGTTGAGCTGGCAGAATGTGAAATGCATTTAGAAGAAATGCCCATAAACACAAAAACCTTTATTAAAAGTCACTAAGATTGGCTTTGGTTGCCCTTAAATCTCCGTGAAGGAATCTGCCCTTGTTTGCTCCACACTGTCAGTGCATGTTATGGCTGGATTATCAACGAAATGAGATCCACTCATAAGAAATCTTAAAAATAACCTCAAAACGAAACATAAAACACTTCAGATTCTGTCTGTAACTCAACAGTGTTTGTTTTTTTTTTTTTAATTAGCTGCTGGACAATGGCACAGGATAAGTAATTAGTGAGAATGGAGAAACTCAGGCTGCAGGAGCTTGCAATGGAGTTAATGAACACAATGCTCAGCAGGTGTGTTCTGGTTGCTATGGAAAATAGGTGTTGCTTCAGACACTTATAAAGTCTACTGGGGGTAAGAAAGAACCTGTAAAGTGACAAAGGAGAAGAGGAGAAAAGATAGAAAATTCTGACTTCAAAAGTTGTCAGAAAGATTCACCAACTTGCTTTTAAAAGAATTAGTGGCCATGTCTACGAATCCTGGTGAATTTTTTTTTGATTGTGCTGTTAGGGTCTTAGGGATTGCTTGCTCATTTCGTGAGCTCCAGTTTCTTCCCTGCTCACAAACGAAAAAGAGAAGGACTTGAGAAGACGCTGGCAGAGTGCCATTCTGTGGGATTTTGACAGGAGAGCTGCGTCGAAGCGATCTCTGACAGAACTACAGACTAATTTGTGTGACTGCAGTAGCAAAGCAGACTGAGGGGAGCAGCCTTTCTTCCTGAAGCGGATTAAGCTTGCAGGATGGACACCCTGGGTCTCCAGCTCCAAGAGGTTTTCAGCACATCCTGAAGTTTTGTCCCAACAGGCCTTATTTCGGACTAACCATGAACACATTCTCCCTCCGAGAGCTGTTCTTTATTGGTGTTTTGTTTCCTCGCCGGGAGGATCGTCCTTGCCCGGAGTCATAAATTCACAAGTGAAAATATTTACCAGTAACCAACTGCAGATTTGGCTCTTACGTAACCAGGGCTGCTGTGGGGGGCTCTGCCAAATGGCAGCTCCTCCATGGGAAAAGCATTCCCTCCCCTTCTCCAGATGAACCAGGGCCACGGGCTGCAGGCTCTGTCAGCAGGGAGGGTGATGCCATGATGATTTTTTGTCTTTTCTTTTATACCCCTTTTCTATACTTTTTCTATATTCTCAGTGCTTCCAGCCCACATTCTCAGACCCAATATTCAGTGAAGCCCAGAGCCTGCAGCCCTTGGCAGGCTGGCAGTGAGGGGTCAGAGAGCCCCAGGCACCAAGGGCCTCTCCAGAACACATCCTGTACCCTGAGCTGGGCCCAGCCAGGGGAAGGGTCCTGGGCCGGGGGTTCCCTGGAGCCTCTCCCTGGGGAATCTTTGCTGGATGTGCTCATTTGTGAGGCCCAGGATGTGATCCCGAGTGCCCGTGGGTGGCATTCCGTGTGCTCTGGGGCATTGCCCCTGGCTGGGCTGCACCTGAGGGGCTGCCATAAATACCCAGGGAAAAAACCCTTTTTACCTTCTAACCGTGCTTGGCTCTTCATTTAACACCAGGGAAAGGCATCGAGGTGACCAACAGCCTCAGGCAGCCTCCTCCCCCTGGGCATGGGTGGGGCTGGGTCCAAGCTCATGTCCTGGGCACCCTGGGCTCAGGGCTGGGTGTCTCCCAGGGCATTAATGGGAAGGCAGAGATCAGCCCTGCTCAAACCTCAGAGATTTGGAGCAGGCTTTGCTGTGGTGTGCAGAAGAGAACACAGAGAGGTCCTGTTCTCACCCCTATGGGCATGGGGGGAATTGATCCTACAGATCTTAATCCTTCAGTTATGTAATTATTGCAACCATACGTGTGGCTGTATGGCAAAAGAGAATGCTCATTTGCATCTGAGTTGCTTCATGCCTGTTACACTTCCATGTTTTAGCAGCAAATCTCAGATCTGACAGCACTTAGTTGTGCAAAAAAAGGAAAAAAAGAGGGAAGGGGAAGGGAATATTTGTTGGAATCCCGCCCTGTGTCCAGCACAGCCTCTGCTCCTCACAGCTGGGAGGGCTCGGGGTGCTGGGGCTTTGCAGCACAACCCCTGGGGACACTGCTGCTCAGCTCCCTGGCACACTGCTGGATTCCCAAATCCCAGACCTGTGCTGCTCCATATTGCTCCACTGCAGAGCTGGACGTGAGCTGAGTGAGGCAGAGCTTGGCTGGAGTAGCTCTGCACCAAACACTTGGGACAGTGTGGAGCTTGTCTGATTCCATGGCCATTAAACACTGAAAACTTGGCTCTCTCCTGTTTTACAGATGATGACAAGGGTGTGAGCCATGGTGGGATTTTGTGTTATTATATTGCATAGTTACACCAAAATGAGTGTGCCTCTCTCTGACAGAGATTTTTTGGTTTTAATTCAGCTCCTAATTAGATGCACCATGAGTAAATTAAGAGTTTGCACAGCTGCCTGTCAGACACCACTGTCAGGAAAGTTCTTTCTCATCTCTGCTGGCTTCCCCTTTGTCACAGCATCCTCAACTTGGGCTCTGTTTTGTGTCACAGATCCCAACAGATTTACCTGGCTTTGAGCTTTATGGACTGTTTCTGTGTAGGAATTTTTAAAGTCTGTATTCCCAAGGTCAGGCTCACCTGGGGAAGGGATGGAATGTCCATGTCTGGAGTATTACTTGTGGTGCCAGTTTATTGTAGTGAAAAACACAGTTCACTCAGCAGCAGTACTGGAAAATTCTGTTGTTCCCTAATCCAGAGTGAGAAGCTGAAAAACCTCAGAACACAGGCTCTTAGTTATTTGGCTTTTTAGAGAATATTGAAATCAATAAACCAAACATGGGTGTTTGAAGTACAGACTAAATTATGTGGTTGTATTTCAAGGTGTAATATCAAACTATAAGGTGGTTGGTTTAGTTTTCTAACACACTCGGGGAGCTTAAAAACAGTGAAAAAGTGCTACTGGCAAAAGCATTTTCTATTTTCTTGGTATCCATTTGCACTGAGATTTATCTGTACACTGTAATTCCCATGGCTCTTGGAACTTGAGTATCTTGGAGCAACTGAGTTTTTGTGGCAGCCTTCTGGACCTTCCCCTACAGCCAGCAGCTAGGTAAAATGCACGTTTCTGGGGCTCCTTCTTCCATAATAAATGGTTTTTTTGTTGTTGTTTTCTGCTGAGCACAGTGCATGAAATTCTCCCTCCCTTGAGGTGGGGAAATTGCACTGGAAGGACCACCCAGTTTCCGATCCACATTTAGAGTCAGAGGAGACTCTCATGAAATCAGTAGAAACTGTGTATGTGGGAGAAAAAAGCCCACCTTGAAAATATTCATTAATTCACCTGCAAATAGCAGAGGATCATAGAAAGCATCAGCAATTAGCAGTAATTTAATCCATTGGATGTCAGTGATTAATTTCCTTGTGAGTTCTTGCTAATGCTGCGTGAAACACATCGAGGGTGTTCTGCCTGCTGCTGTTAAAGTGCTCTTTCTGGTAGATTTAAGCTATTTGCAAGCTGGGTTCATGCCCCATGTGGTGCCTGTCGCCCCTCCCTGAGCACCGGCAGGCACTGAAATATTCCCAATATTTCCAGCCACCTCAGATGTGACTCCTGCCTGCCTGCCTGCTGTCCCTTAGAACCAGGAAAGCCAGGGGTCTGATCATGGATCTGTCTGTGATTGGAAACCAGTCTTCAGCCAATCTCCTCTGCATTTCTTCCTACAGAAGAGGGCAGCAAAAGCCACCGACTCCTCTCCTTCCTGCCTCCGTGCAGATGCTCAACCAAGATGAGGTTTTGTGATTGATCCCCTCAGAGAAACCGGGCAGCACGTGACTGTCTTGAGTATAAACATAAAAATATGAGTTTCATTTGCATGAAAAAAAAAGAAATTGAAACATCAAATTCCGTTTTGCACCAATTATTTGGGCTTTTTGTTCAAATGGGGCTTCAAGTATTCCTGTAACGTGATGTTAGTGGGAGTGCATGATTTGCATCTTCCCCCTCTTTCTTTCCTCCCCTTGATTGGTTCATCCAGAACCTCAGAGAGGTTTTTAAGATCCATTTTCTGTATTAAATTCAGGATCCTCAAAGGTGAAAACCCAAACAATGTCATAGCCCAATGCTATGTATGAAATAACACTGCAGTGTCTCCAGGCATAAATGATTCAGCTTTACCTCACAGAGTCACACATCTTCCTTAGAGATGTCTGAAACACCTTGGAGAACTCGGTAGAAATAGAAAAATTTAAATGGAGACGCATTTCTGATGAAAAAATGGATTGGATTCAATCTCAGGGGCTCTTTCACTCCATGCTGGTTTATATGGCTTTTCAGATGTTGCCAGAAATGACCCCCTGGCAGTGTAATGTCTTTAGGTTCACTTTATTTCCTTTACCTCAATAATAAAAAGTAAACTAACATACCTCTAGATTGTATTTCTAGATTAGAAATATATAGAAATTTATATATAGTTCTATATAGAAATATAATCTATATAGAAATATAGATTGCATTTCTATATAATCTGTATTTCTATATAATCTAGGTTTGGGTTTTTTCTGTCACAAACTATTCACCAGGGTTGGCACTGTGGGACATTTTTGCCACTTACTCAAGATGATGTGCCTTCCTTTCTAAGCAGGATTGCTCAATAGCAGTTTGTACTCCTTTATTTTATCAGCAGATGAAATGGAAAGAATGGACCACTTAGCTAATAGGGAAATGCCAAATTTGTTACTTTATCCTGCAATATTGTTGTACTGGCTGTAGGAGATAAGGAATTTAGGGCAGCTGCTGCAGAAGATGCAGCTTGAGGCTTGAGCACCAAGCACCAGTAAAGGCTGGATTCAGCACAGCAATATTTCGTAATTTGGCTGGTGATGTTTTCCTGTATAAAAGTTGGAACTTTCTGTTCATCTCATGAGTACAAAATATTTTTATGACCCCAGCCCTGGGAAAGTGTAGTAGTTGTCCTAATGAGTCTAGCAGATCTGGAAAAGGTTAGGATCTGTTGCATCACGTATTAGGTCTTCTGCTGATGAGGGAATGAACATTTAAAAATACTCTCATTTGTCATCCAATTTGCAGAAAAAGAGCTCACAGAAGTTACATCGTGACTGTAAATCTTGCAGAGAAGTAATGGGCTAATGGTAAATATTACATAATGGGAGGTGTGGGATTTGGAGACATTACCAGAAAGGCAGACTGGTGTTTGGGCATGAAAGAGGACTTGTTTCACCTTGAGTGGGCAGAAAATGAGGCATTTTCAGTTGAGCAGGCTGTTTAAAAGACCCAGAAAATTTCAGTTCAACTGAGAGATTGAGGAGTAGGAGGCACTTTCTTCTGCATTACATCTCCAGTGAAAACACTGTGTTCAGGCACAGAGCAGAGGGACGAATAGAAACCCTCCAGATTAAAGCAACAAAGATGCTCCTTGGGCTGGGAAGAATAAAACGCCTCTGTTCTGTTTAAATGATCAGAGTAGAGGGAATCTGATACATCCCAGGGGATGGGAGAACTTAGTAAAAAAGAAAGGGCTGGCAATAAATTAAATAAATTAGGAGAATAAAAAAAGGGATTGAGTTGGAGGTTATGGAAGCCTCTGAAGGTGCCACACATTAAGCTGTTGTGAAAAAAACAAAACCACCTTTCTAGCAAGAGTGCTGTGCAGCCCAGGCAGGGAAATAGAATAATTGCTGCTTAATAAAATGGTGTTCTTTATTTCTAGGTAGCCTATGGTTTATTTTTAAATCAGCTTTTAGAGCTGAATCTCTTTGGGCAGCTCCTCCACGGCCTGGGCAGGGAAATCCTCCACTGAAAAGTGTTTACTCTGGTTTTTCAGGAGTTTGGCCATCCCTGGTGAAGGCAGTGGGGCAAGGCTTGAGGGTGCATGCGGGAGGTTTGGGTTTTAAGCAAATATTCAGCAAATTTCTTTGCTCCAGGCTGCAGAAGGGAGGGCAGGAAAGCCTTGTGACCCAGGAGCAGGGATTCCTGCAGAGGGGTTCTCCTGCCCTGCTCAGTTTGAGCTGTGGGGAGGCTGTGCCCTCGTGTCCTCAATAAAAGTGGGCAGCCCAGTGATAAAGAAATCCTGTGATGCCTTAGGCTTTAACTCTTATATTTCTAGGCTTTAACTCTTATATTTCTCAAGTCCTGCGTTGCTTGGTGTGTAACTCTGAGGTGCCTTTGTGGCCTGTGAGCTGCTGCTCTCTCATGCCAAGACAGACAGAACAAACCTCTCTGGGCCTGTTCCCCAAGGACACCCAGACTGTCCAGCCCAAAGCCTCTGAAGGGGGGCAAGCTGAGGGGAAATTACATCATTAGCTAAAGTTTTAATTGGTGAATTTATGCTGATATGCAAATGGACCAAACCTATAAAGCTGTGGGGAACTCGTGACTCGGGGTCCATCTTGGGGTCCATTTTTGGATGTAGCCTTCGGCTCCCGGGGTGCACCTTTGAAGGCCTTTCCAATAAATCCCTGCCTTTATTCCCATATTCCTGTCTAGGCTCTGTTTCTAGGTGGCCTCTCGAGGCAGCCTGACAGAATTAACTGTGCGGGTGCCAGGGCCAGGCCAGCTGCAGGACCGTGCTGAGATGCACCAAGTGCTTGCTTTTGTTCCCACTAATTCTCTTTCCATCTCTGATCATCCTCCGGTGTAGGAATATTTGATACAGTGATTTCAGGTACACAGACACCAAGAAGCCTGAGTCTTATTGGCAAAAGCACTTTTTTTTTTTAATGAGCAGTTGATTTTCCCCTTCAAAAGGCTGGACTGAGAGTGAAAAAGTGCATCAGTCGTGTCCCACCTGCCGTGCTGGGGAAAAAAATATTTGTATGAAATAAATCAAATTTCCGTTGGGGTTTCTGTGAATTGTCAGCTCCCAGGGTGAATGGCTTTGAAGGGCAGTCCCTGTGTCCTTGCCGTGGCTGTGCTTCCATTGGAGAGGGCATTCCATCCAGCTGAGTGATTTACAGCAAAACAGAGCTGCTGGGAGTGTGAGCCACGGAACTGCTGGAATAACCTGTGCTGTCCCAGAGCCAGGGAGCGTGCTGCTGTGCAGATTCACAGCTCCTGCTGACGGACATTGCCATTAATCTAATGAAGCCCAGCTCAGCAGGGAGCGCTCCTAAAGCTAAAAGTCCCTCAAAGTCACACGTGTGATGTGTCCTGTCATTTGTTTTGTGGTGGTGGTTTGCTTCTTCTGAGGCAATTTCTGTGTGAAGTAATAGCTTGAGCAAACATCACTGTTCTGTGTGAGAGTGAAACTCTGGCTGGGTCAGGCACCAAGGGGGGAACTCCACCGTGCAGAAACAAAAAGGACATGTTCGAAATCCAAACAGGTCTCTGCAGAATCTGAGTAACACATTTAAGAGCATCAAGGTCTTTCAGAGTCAGGTTTTAGGTAGGATATTTTTTGTGTCTTATCAGCCTCTTTTTGCAGAAACAAAAGTAAAAGGTTACAGGAACAAGTAAATAAAAGAAAGTCTTTAAATCGCTGTGTTTTATAGTATTCTGGATAATTTCTATTTGAGCATGATAACCTCATCATAGGTGAGTTATCCAGATGATGATTTTCATTAGTTTGGCTGATTGGGAAGGCAGCACAACAGATGTTGGCATTGTCAGTTGTAGAGCACATGGATATTGATAGAGAAATCCCCCTGGTTTCAGTGGGTTGTGGTTTAATTCCCATAAAATGAAAATGTTGTGCAGATCTTATCATACACTTGCTTTTGTTATGTTTTTGTTGTCTTCCCATATTTACAAAAGTCTTTTTAAATTGAACTAAAGAATCAATTATTTCTAATTTTTGAACTTGAAGACTGGGCTGGACTTGAAGTCTCACATTGAAGACCAGGCTTGGTTTTTCTCCAACATATTTTAGTTTGAGGTTAGTGTAACAAGACTTTTTAAGTCCATGGAATTCTGGTTGGGTCTGTCTCATTTGTCTGTGAGTATCTTTGCATGCAGCTCACTGGTAATTCCAGTGAACCAGTTATTTGGGAATATCCTGTGTGTGTATTTATATATCCGTGTATATATATATATATATATGCATATATATACATACATATATACACTGTGGAACTGTAGGTAGGTGAAGAGGGAAACACGTCAGATATTTTTATATATTTGAAACACCTTTAGTGACTCTGCTTCATTCCTTCTCCTTGCCAAAGTTCAGTGAGTGGAGTGAGTTCATGTCAGGCTGCCTCTATGGCAACTGCGTATTCTCCGGTTGTTTAATTTTAAATATGGACTGAAGCAAGAAATGCATAAATATTTCAGGTCTTTTGAACAGTATGCAACTACCAGAGGCCATGCCAGTGACTGCAATGGGCAGCATCCCTTCCCCAGCTCCCTGCTCTCTCTGCTGGCTTTGGAAAGCAGTGTTTGAGTCTCAGGGGGATGAGGGTGCCCCTTTCTTTCCTCCTCCTCCTTACCTACAATGCAAAAACTCATCAGCAACAGGCAGCCAAACGTTACCTGGTTTGGGGCATGTTTGTTTTCTAACTTCCCTCCTGCTGGCAGCTCACCTCACTCTCCTCAGAGACCCCGTCCTGGAAAGCCCTGAGAGCTGGTTACAGCCACTCCACGCTCCAAGCCAAGAGTAATAAGGCTTAACAGGAATTTTAAACTACAATTGAGTGGAATCCTGTAAATCAACAACACCAAACGATTTCGTTCCTCATCTCCCCTCAGTAAANGTCTCCCCCCCCCCCCCAGAAAAAAAAAAAAAAAAAAAAAAAAAAATTAGGTATGTGATGAATGTCTTTATGATAGGATTGCCTCTTTTTTTATTGGAAATGGGAAATAATTCAAGCAGGGCATGGCTGAATTTCCTAGGTAGAGTAAATAAAATGAAAACTAGGTTCTATTTCACAGTAAACATGTGCTAAGAGATTCTTAGACTTTGTTCTAAAATGCTCGAGTTATGAGTCTTTAAGTTACTTTTTAGAGATACCAAGATAAATTCTTGCAGTTTATACCTCAGCATTTGGAGAATGGTGTGGAATATTATACATTTTTATAAAAGTTGTTGGCTAAAGCTGCTGTGAAATAAAGTCTCTTTAAATGATTGAATGTCAGATTTGTTTTCAATCCTCAGATTACTTAACTTGAGTCCTTACTATTCCTGTTTATTTTCAAAGCTGAAGTCATTTGTTGAAATGTGAATCATGCCAGTGCTTAGCTGTTTGGAGGCTGCCTCATGTTTAAGTAGAAAGACTGAATTTAGAGATATAGCTTCTCACTAATGAACAGTTAATGAATATTTTGGTTATCTCACTAACACACACGTGCAGTGGACTTGGCGTAGAGTAGAAGGGTCTGCCTTGGGCTCTCTGTGGTTTCCCAGTTCCATTTCCTCTCCCAAGAAGTACCAGTTGCTGATATTTGTTAGGGCAGGCCTCGGGGAAAGTTTAATCTCTGTGGATGGCCAAGTTTCGTTCAGATTTGAAGAAACCAAGTATTATTCTAAACTTATTTTCCAGTGTCCAAGAGGCAGCTTCACTATAATGTAGCCAAGAGAATTCTATTTAAATTAAATGTGTGGCGTGATGTCCAATAATGCATTTACCCCACCTGTTACTGCATCAGAAATAAAATCCAGGAGCTCATCCTGCTCCCAATAGAATTCAACCAGAACAATGCTGTTAAACTCACAGGGATCAGAATTTGGGCTTTAAGTATTTTTTTCAGTGATAAATCTTTAGTTGTTCAGAGAGGCATTAAAGCTGTCTGTTGATGTGAGCTGGATGCTTTCCTCCTGAGGCAGATGTGGTGTTATCCCTGATTCTGAGACCTTCCTCCCTCTCTGGCACCAATCTCCTGGGTTTTCCCATAAAACATGTCCAGAATCTTCAGAGCTTTCATGAAGTGATCTTCACATTCCTATTATGGGATTCCTAAACAAATTTGGAAAGAGAAACCAGTGATCAGTGATATTTCTGCAAATTAGGTTTATATTTAACTTCTACATTTAGTATTTAGTATTTTTAAAAATATAAATAATTTTCTATGTGGTAACACTAAGCTGAGTGTGCACTCCTATAACAAAACAATGGATTTCAAACTTCATCTTTCCTGTGTATTTATTGCAGGAATACAGTATTTCAAAAAAACAAAAACAAAAACAAATGCTTTCTTCCTTGTTTTCTTCTTAACAATTGCATGTTTACGCAGAATTAATGGTTGGGCTATATTTTAGTGTGTGATTTCAGTCTAAACACTTCCTTTGCTTTCTGCCATACATTATACACATCCTAAAGATATCCTTAAGAAATATCCTTATTCCTTATGAAATGCTGCCCAAGGCAGTGGCTTCATTTGATTACGGTGAAGTTTGGTTCTTCCACTATTGAAACCAGTGGTGAAACTCCTCTGGACCACAGTAAATAAACAAGGATAAATTGTTAATAGTTGTATGAATATTGCTTTCATTCCTGAGGTAGATTTCACGTAATGTGGTAAAATTTTGTTAGATGTTGGAAATGGACAAAGTTACTCTTCTTCACCACTTGAGGGGATGTTCTGTGGTGTTCTGATTTTGAATTGTGCAACAAATTTTCCCTTGTACGAGAAAAAAGCAGGGAACCTCCTCTAAGCTTTGGCTTGAGGAAAGAAAACACAGAGAGACCGATCCCATGTTCCTTTAACAACTTCGGAGTGTGAGAATAATTCCCTTTTATCAACAGATTTATCATTTTTTGTTTAAATTCTCTTTTAGTCCAAAGCAGATACATGCTGCCTGAGGGATACAGGGGGTGGATTCCTAGAGGAATAGCTGCTTGTAAGGCCTGGGAGGCTGCATCAGTGAATTCAGTTCTGTCTTATCACAGCAATCCTGCTGCATGATAATTGCTCATAAGCTCTCCTTCACATTAATTGCTTCACCTCCAGTTAGTCTAGAGAAAGGAGAACTGATAGGAAACCAACCAGGCACTCAGAGATCTGACAACAGCAGTCTCCAGAACTCTGATACTTAAAAAAAAAAACAATGTAAAGTTTCTGCAGTATTCCTAATAAACCAGTTGTTCTAAATGAGCTACATGGATAAAGATGAACTTGAGTAGTGGTTAGGAAATTGTGCACATGGAAATGAATTTCCACGGGCATTGCTGACTTTGAGAGCAAGGTTGTTCCTGTTTAATAGGGCTCCTTTGTATTATTTAATAACTGTGAGACATGGACTTCAGAATGTTTCATCACTTCAGTGTGTTCTCACTTTGGTGCTGGAAATCACATTATGCTTTTTACTACAAAATACTGTGTGATGGCCTGAAGAATTCAAGGATGGCAAAGAAGGGGAATTGTGTATGTGTAATAGGTAGATTTAATTCGTGTATTTTTGTGTTTTCAAGACATTGAAGGCAATACAGGAAGTTTTCTATAGACACTGATTACAGATGCAGATATCCTTGATTTTCTCTCCTTTTTTTTCCTGCAGGGCCAAGGCTTTTCGTGGAAAAAAGGTCCATGGAGAGTACGACATAAAGGTGGAACAGGTAACTGGCTTAACCTGAATGTTATTTTTATATTTGTGCATTTATAGAAACACATACATTTAACACATAAATAATACCTCCCTGGAGGGATTTAAAATTCATGTGGATGTGGCACTTGGGGACATGGTTCAGTGGTGGCCTTGGATTAATGGTTGGACCCCATGACCTGAGAGGGCTTTTCCACCCTAAGTGATCCCATGGTTCTCTGTGCATACATGTGAAGATAAATTCACAATCTTTGTACCCCCAAACCCCTCACAGCTCAGGGGATGGGATGGTTTTGGCTGGGGCAGAGTTAATTTTCTCCCCTGTAGCTGCTGTGGGGTTTGGTTTGCTCTGCTTCCACTCACAGCTTTGGCTTTATCTCTTGAATTCTGTTTATCCCAGTGTTCCCACTTTCACCCTTCTGGTTCCCTCCCCATCCCTCCGGGTGGCAATGAGTGTGGGGCTGAGCTGCCAGCTGGGGTGAAACCACAACAGCCCTCTTTTGGCACCCAACGTGGGCTCTTCTTAGAGGATTTTGACCATAATTTTCACAGCATGAAAAACATCTTGTATTCAGAAGTTGTTGCTTAGAGACTGCAAAGCTCCCAGACACTCCATGAATTACGTGTGGCAGTTCTGTATCACTAATTCCCCACTCAGGAATATAAATGTGCTCTGGGTGCAGTGCTGGCTTGTGGGGGTTTGAAAAAACCCATAATAAATAGGAACAAATATGGAGATATAAATTAAGGTGCACTAGAATTATGGCTATTTTATTTAAGCTGAAACTCGGGATTTAAATAAGTCTTTTCACTGTTTTTGAATCTTAAATTCCTCAAATAGATGCTGCTGTAAGAAGCATCAGTCCTTGGGTTGTTTTGTCATTGGATTTTCAAGGAGTGAGGGAAAATGATCCCTTTGTGGATCCAGCTGATGTAAATTCACTGTCATGGTGCAGCATCCATTCTTGCACCACTGAATATCACTGAATATCACTGAATATCACTGAATATACCACTGATGCCCCTGGCTTGGGAACAAGGAAAGCTTTGCCTGGGGTCTTCAGGGCTACTGAGGGACAGGCAGGGAAATGAAGACAACTGATTTGTCCCCTCACACCCAGGTCAGAGCAGGCAGCTGACAGCACACACCCACGTCTTTAATAGCAGCAAAACTCGGTGTAAACCTGGAATTTCCCTCCTGTGCTGTGCTGTGGGATCAGAACTTTAATCAGAGAGAGATTGGAAGTTTCTGAGCCACACAAATCCCTTTGTGGCACGTCAGCACGGTGGCAATCAAACACACACAACAACAGCGTCCTGCTGCTAATACCATTTATTATAACACTAATTATTTCATTTGTACTCTGCCTTTCTCAACATAAAATGTCTTCTATCACGTCCTAAGCTTTTAAAGCGATTTATTAACTGGAGATATCCATTCTCAGTCTCGGAGTCAGCAGGTTGCAGATGATTCTTTGACATTTTCAGCACTTACAGCAATATTTCATTCTCTCGCCATTCGCACTGTTTTTGCGATAACTCGGAGGTGTCCCCTGCGCCTGGAGCGCTGTCCCGGGGTGCCCGGAGGGGTGAGGGTGGCCGGGTGTGAGAGCAGAGCTCGGGGGCCGAGCCCGCGCTCCGGCCGGGGCGGGACCGCTCCGCTCCCCGAGCAGCGGGGCGGGAAAGCTCCGGGCTGCCCGGGGAAGACTCGCAGCGATACCATTTGTCAAGGGGAAAAATGAGAATTGTGACACTCTCTATTCTGTGCTGCTGTCCGGGGCTGCAAGGACACTTTTATTTCTCCACCAGAAGACAGTTGGCTGCATTTCAATTCTTCTGCTGGGCAATGTTATTGTAAAGCGGCTTGAGAGTCTAAGCTGGTGAAAGGCTGGGGATAAATGAAAAACATCCTGTCCTTTCCTTTCAAATAACTGGAGATTCGGGGTATGGGAGCGGTTCCTTTTAAATTCCACATTTCCAGTGTGAGAAGACTTTTGAAGAAGTGCTTTAATTGAGAATTTTCTGAGACAATTGTTCATTGGCACCAGATCTTTTAAAAAGAACAGCAAATGCACATAAAGAAAATAGAAAGCGGTAAGCAATACGAGGAGACACAAAATTCTATAAGAAAATGTGATTTTAATTCTGCTTTTGTACTGTTTTCTTCAAAACTTTATGTCAATGTTGAGCCGGTATTAATCTCTTTGATAACATTGTGCAAAGCAAAAATATAATCCCCACATTTCTGTGCAGACATGGATGAGTAAATCCACTTGCTACTGCCCCAAAATCCATTTTCACAACATTTTTTTTACCTTTTGCTCTCTTTGGATTAAAACCTTTTCAGATATGATGTGTCATACTTGACAAATACTGCTGGATCAATGTCCTCTTGGTGCTCATTTTATTTCAAATGTGTATTGCCAGCACTTCAGGCCCTGATGCTTGAAATAAGGGAGTTAGGAAAATCAAGGTAGAATAAACCAGACTGACTAATGGGAGTCTTCTTTTCATAGGCAGAATTTTCAGAAATCAACTTGATAGCCCATGCTGATGGCAATTATGCGGTTGATATCCAAGTAATTCGAAATGGCACAAAAGTCGTCAGGTAAGAAAAACTAAAGAAAAAAACAGCAAAAAGCAATAAAAGGCATCATGTGTGGATGGGAAAGGTGCTGAGGGGCTTGGTTGTGTTTGTGGATTTTGACTGATGCCCCTCAGGGAAAGTAGAAAATAAAATATGTGTTCTGTGACAAGCGTTTTGTGACAGGGAGGACACATCTTGACATTTTAATCATGGGGGAAATGGATTTATTAAGGGAATGAAGTGCAGAATAAAGAATACATGGTTGGGAGTTCTGGTTATTGATTTGGGTTTTATGTTTGTTACAGAAAGACACAGATTTGGTGATTTTGTACCTGCCAGACTTTCCCAGAATAGCAGAATTTATTTCCAACGTGGAATATTTTCTGTTGGAACAGACCAAGCCATAACACCCATGTCAGGGCAGTTCCTGGAATATTCCTGCCTGTTTGAAACATTTTGGTTTGAACACCTCAGATTTCCCAACAGCTGTTTTGTCTAAAATGGATGATGCCAGCTGAAGGCAGGATAAATTTAAGTTGTTTTTTCGTTTTTCAGTGAGAACATCAACAGCCTTGTAAATGTGAAGGGAGAAAACAGGGCAAAGCAAAAGCTTAAGGAAGTATTAGAAAAATTATATTAGCAAAATGATATTGGAAAAATTATTATATTGGCAAAATTATTATCAAAATTATGTGGTACATTTTATTTAAATTGTGAGAATTGCTCCTATTTGGGCTGGTGCAGTTACATGTGAGTGAAGTGTAGCAGTTGTTTGGCTGAACAATTGAATTTAAAGGTAGAGCCACACAAGCATGTCCTGGATCTTCATGGTTTGCAGAACATCTCTTCAAATAAAAGATCTGAAAATGTCAACTCATTCATATTAAAAAAAACCCAAAAAACCAAAAAAATCCTCAAAAACCAGGAAAAAATATTCAAAATAAGTTTTTGACTCAAAATTCCAACTCTTTAATCTCTGGCATGTTTTAGAAATATTGCAGTTTAATACAACAACAATGACTTCATGCCAAATCCACAAGATTATTTCCTCAGAAGAGATTTGATTTTTCTTAGAGTTGGTGGAATCTCTTACCCAATGCTGGAGGTTTTAGAGCCAAGAAATCTCAGTCTCTGCTCCCTAGCGACTTTTCTGTAGTATTCCAAAAAGTATTCCAAAAAGTATCAAGGCCAAGTTACCATCAAAACATGTCAGGAGAAAATGAGGGCTGGGAACCTCCGGAAAATAACATCTACAAAGATTTGCAGTTCATGAGAAAACTTGGTACAAGTGCTGCTTGTGTTGGGAAACAAAGGACCCTTGTGCCATCAGATAACTCTGAGAACGAGATTAAAAGGGATTTTGTAATATTATCATTTTATGGGTAATTTATTTACCCAAATAGAAGTACCTGGAGCTGATAATTTTCCCTCAAATCTGGTGTGAGATACCTGGGGGTGTGTGTGGTTTGTGGTGTGAGAGGGAGGTGCAGACATGATGGGAGAGCAATTCTCTGTTTCTGTGATAACTGGAGGTACTTGTTATCAATTTGAGGTCCGAAGTGATCTTGTATCATACGTTTAGGAGCAAATTATTAGTTAGCAAAACCATAGAAATTTTAATGACTAGGATTTTGCTGTTTTAGTTTAGGAGGAAAAAAATGGTTTAACAGGCACCAAATTGTTTGATTTTTGTGAATGAAAACCATACCATGAAAAATTATATTTTGTGTAACATAATGCTGAGATTTTGGATTTTGATGCTTGAGCCAGAATTAATTTTTTTCTCCTGACCTCCTTCTGTATGCAGGCACCCCACCCAGCATTAATTAGAGAAACAGAACAATTATGGGAATGTATCAGAATCCTTTGAGGGGCTTTTGCAAAGCAAACTTATTTCTTTATTTTAATGTTTAAAAAGCACATTCCCTCCATTCCCCAACTGTTTGATTAAATTGGTCTCTGAAAGGACACTTTCTGTTCTGTTCTTTGAAACCACAGTGCTGTCTGGGATGTGTTATTCCCTTACTTTAAGTGATAAAAGTTGCCTCTCTTTCACTGAGAAATCTGCAATTTTGATTAAGGCATCATTACTCCTCTCAGCATTATATTCCTGCTGGGCCAGTAAATTGGATTTCCATGTTCCAAACTCCTGGCACCCCCCATGAAAAGGAGATCACAACACCTCCGAGCTGTGCTGCAGATATTTTTTAGGAATCCTGTTTGAAGGCAAGGATTTCTTTACAGGTTTTGCTCCTTGAGCTTCAGTGCCATTTCAAGGACCCTTGACAGCAAATCTATAATGTTGCTTTTGCCAAATCATGCAGGTTTGGGTTTTATTTTTATTTTTACAGTGGCAGTGGTAAAGCACTGGCACAGGGTGCCCAGAGAAGCTGTGGATGCCCCTTCCCTGGAAGAGTCCAAGGATGTGTTGGATAGGTTTTGGAGCAACCTGGTCTGGTGGAAGATGTCCCTGCCTTCCACTAGAAAAGAAAACGAGCTTTAAAAGCTCCCTCCAAACCCAAACACTTCTACAATTCTGCAATTTGAAATTTAAGAATCCAGCTAATCTACTTCTGCATCCAGGCTGGGATCTCAGAATTGCTAAAGCAATTTTAACATGGATTTTAATTGTTTTGTTTTTGTTCTACCAGACTGAGACTTCCGAATAATTCTGTAATCTTCAGAGTGTCTCACTCCAGTAAACAGCTTGTATTTATTCAAGGCATGTAAATAATTTCACCAATTTACTATGCTAATTTAATTTACCCTGCAGTTATACCTCTTTTAGGAGCTTGAAATCTTCAAGCTAGTCAGGGCTTTTTTCCTCTATAAAATTGGAATGCAGAAGAGACTCTTTCACCAGTCAAATTCAGAAGTGAATTGCCCCTGTTCTGGAGGCTGTGTCCCGTTGTTTTGTGTTTTCTATTTTCCATAACCTTCTCCAGTTACAAAATGTCAGAGTTGGAGTAAGGTGAAGGTGGTGTCAGATTGTTGGCAAAGGTGCAGGGTGATAGGCAGGAAGCCATGGGGAGCAGCAGGGGAAATGCTGATCAGACCCCAGAGAGAAAACAGGGAAATGCAGCTGTAAGTTTAGAAATTCATCTTGACAAGGCCCTTGATCAAAAGTTCCATTTCAGAATGGGATTCTCTCCATTCTGGTCGGATTCCTTTGGCCAGCAGTGTGGTTGCTTCATCTCTTGCTGTCCTTAAAACAACCTGACAAGAGTTGTGGGAAATTGTTCCCCAAAAGCCCAAGTTTGTGGCAGAGCCCTTTGCCTGCTTTAGCTTCGCTTGTCACTGCTCAGAAGCTGGAGAACACAAACTAGGAACAGACCCAGAGGTTAGAGGTGTGATTTATCTTTCAGCAGGAAAACAACCTGAAATCCATGATGATTTCTCTCTCCCCACAATGGAGCCCCATTATTGAGGGGATGCTGAACAGGTTAAGGAAGATGCAGATTTTCATAAAGCCGTAAAGCTCTTTCCATCTTTTATCATTTCCCTTCGGTTTGAGTGTTCCTCCAGCCCTTCCCTACCCACCCACCAGCTGTTTTCCCCGCTGCCCATTTTGCTGTTGAAGAAAACCAGTTTGCTGGTGGATCAGCAGCGCCGTGTCTGTTTTTTGGCAGGTCGTTCCGGCCGGACTTCGTGCTGGTCCGGCAGCATTCCTACAGCATGGCCGAGAACGAGGACTTCCGAAACCTGATCATCGGGATGCAGTACGCCGGCGTGCCCAGCGTCAACTCCCTCGAGTCCATCTACAACTTCTGCGACAAGCCCTGGGTGGTGAGTGCTGCCCCGCACATTTCCTGGGCCTGGCAGCTCTGCTGCAGAGCCTTTCTTTCCTTGTTTCGTTCCCCTTCAGGAACGTTGGTTATCAAACTTCCCTCGCCGAGCAGTGAAATAGTGGAAGGACTCAAAACCAAACTAAGATATTTAAATAATTTTCTTTTTCAGTGTGGAGACAGAGAGGAAAAATCTTTGTAGTACAAAGAGAGAAATAAGTGAGGCATCCAACGGAAAGCCTCCCCACTGGTAACACACTTCCTCCGAGTGAGGAAAGAGTGTTTATTCACAATTTGTCTGGGAAAAGCAAGCTGAGAATATTTCTCATATTTGTGGCTTTGAACATAATTTGAACAGGCTCTAGCCAGTGTTTTCCTCATTCCTGTGAAATTTTTGGGGCTATGCTTTAGCAAGGAAATCTGAAGCGACTCGTTTCCTCATTTGAAAGCCCTTTTCATAATCCTGTGCCTCTGGGGTAGGAGTTGGTCCTTTCAGTTACCCCTGAGCAGTGAGGTTCCCTGGAGAGCCACTGATCTCTGCCAGTTCCAGTGGAGAAGCCAAGGCAGTTTTTCTTGACAAGTTTTGTAGTAATGGAGGTAGAATTTGGTGATCTTTTTGGTTCATAAAGAACTAAACATGAGCAGCAACAAGCTAAAACGTAGTGCTGTAAAAGGTGATGATCCACTGCTCCTATAATTCCATTGTCCAACAGCTAACACAACTTTAAAGAATCCCACTTCTTATAAATAGCCCAAACTTCATTTTTTCCTCTGATATCCAAACTTCATTTTTTCCTCTGATATCTGGGTAAGAAAAGAACAGTTGTCAATATTTTTCACACTGCAGGGAAGCTTTATTCCAATAATTTTTATTGCCTTGAAGATATTTATTTTTTAATACTCACTATGAAAATCCCTCCAAGCAATTGTCAGCACTTTTTAACATATACCTCTTGCAGCTGATTTTATTATCCTTTTATGCTGCAGTAAACTGCTGCAGGGGGAGAATAAATAATTGATAGAGCATTTACAGCTTCTCAGTACATACTGTACAACGCTGAATTAATTATTTTAGTGCATCACATTTTCCAGCTGTGTGGCATTTCCCAGTGCTTTGATTCACTGGGTGCAATAAAGCTGGGTGGGGAAGCAAAGCCAGTAGCATTTAGAGGCAATAATGATGAAATAAAAAGTAGAGGAATAATTCTTCCTTACAGATTGCCATACCTGTGTCTTTCCCACTTCGTCACTGCCCTTCAGTGGGTCCTAGTGAGGAGTGTGGCCTTTTGGTGTGAGCACAGAAAGAGTTTCGGCACAAAGTAATGGGATTTGTTTGCCTGTTTAACCTGGGATATCCTGCCTTGTGTTGTTGGGGATGCTGGGAGATGTAGAGGCAACTGTGTATATCCCAGAGCAGCATGAAATCCTCACCAGATTAAGAAAAAGGAAGAATTCCTGGTCCATGGGGGGATTTTTGGGATGTCTTGTGTGGGGCCAGGAGTTGGACTTCAATGGGTCCCTTCCAACTGAGGATATTCTGATTCTATGAAGCCATTCCAACCCATGCCCAGAATAGATACCCTGAGGGTAAAAATCATATTTTTAATCTCAGACTCAGCCAACTTCATGGATGTTCAGGTATTGCAGCAGAATCCAGGCACTACTGGTTTTGCCAATACCATTTTCTGCCTTGTTTGGTTGGACCAACCTCTCATGTGCTCCCTGCCTGGGTGAAATCCCTGCTGGAAATTGTTGTGGATGCCTGGAAATGCACTCCTCAGTCTGCTGCCACCTGCTAAAATGAAGGGCTTGTGCTCCTTCATGGCCATGGAGATGCTTGGATTGCCCATCCATCAACCAACCCCCTCTTCACAGCGTGGCAGGGATTTCTCCCTGCACAATCCCTGCCAGTGACCTGGTATTGGTGTGAAAGCTCTCTCCATAAACATTGCAAGTGCAAAAGCCCCATGGAAAACTGGGAAGCAGAATGCTACATAAAGCCATAAGTAACAACCTTTATTAATTCATGAGAAATAGGCTGACTTTCCTGCAGGTAAAATTTGGAGTGGCAGAAGGGAATTACAACTTCGATGACAGCAGGGGGGAAAAAGGGGGTTGTGCAATGGAATGGGCCTTAAAAGGGTGGGAAATTACTGAGTTAGCCGTGGGGAATCAATCTTCCTTACATCAGAGCAAAATTAGGAGTAGGATAGAACTGCTGGGAGGGCAAGTCAGGGGAGTGAGACTTGTTCTCTCAGATGAAATGAGGGTTAGAACTCAACGTACAAGACCTTTGGGTTTTAAATGACTAAGCTTCACAGCGTCGGGTGTTTGGTGTTTTTGGAACACACAGCTCCAGATGTACAACATCCTTTCAGCTCCAAGGGCAGATTCACACTCTGTGCCACCTGCCCTCATGTTTCCAGGAAAGCTCTTTTTGTGCTTTGGCTCTCTGTGCCTTTGCCAGTAGACAGTGAACAAACCCGTGTTTGATCTGAGGTGTATTGTTGAAAGGTGGGGTGTGGTGGGACGATTGCCAGGAACATACTGAGAACAGGCCCTAAACCTTGTGTTCTCTGGTGTCAGGGCTTGCACAGCTCCTCCAGATGCACAGCAGAAGTTCAGAGCACTGTGAGAGGCTGGGCTGTGAGCAACCAGGGGGAAGAAAATGTTGGAGAGAGTGTGTGTGGTGAGATGTTTGTGCACTGAAACATGTTCAGGGTTTGGGGTTGTTTCAGTGCTTGGGTTATTTCACTTCTGTGATAACACTTAGCACTTAGCTCATGGAAAATTCATGGCCCTGGCTCGGGATGGATTTCACTTCAATGCTAGTGAGAATGTCAGAAAGCTGGGGGAAAAGCGTGAGTTTTATAAATAAAGACTGAGTTCTTTATTGCTGAGCTCACGCAGAGCTGTGGAGGAACCGTTTTAAGGTTCATGGCCTCGTTGAAGAATTATTATTAAAACATTAGAATATTTCAGTGCAGGGTGGTGTTGCAAAGGAATAGTCTTGGGCATGAAATAACACAATCAAACGAGACTAAATTTTACCTGGTTCAATTTACAGCTACATTGAGTTAAGGTGAGGCAAAAACATCCACTGTCCTTGTAGGATTCCCAATCCACCTCACAGTTTTACTCATGTCTAATGGGGTGCAGATCCTGCTGCAAAGCTTTTATGAAAAGAAAAAGTAAAGAGAAAAAAAAGGAGTAGAATTAATTATCCAAAGTTAATTTTTGATATCATTTAAATTATCTGTTTTCCTTTAGAAAATGTCATTCAGGAAATAAGGGAGGCTTCCCTGAACTGAGACTTAGGAGCTTGTATGCAAACTTTCTCATAATGCATGATGTCATTGTCCCTGGAGGGATTTAAGGTGTCAGTTCCACGTAGATGTGGAACTTAAGGACAAAGATGAGTGCTGGACTTAGAGGTTCATGGTTAGTGTCTGGTCTTGGTGATTCTAGAGGGCTTTTCCAACCTAAATGATTTTGTGGTTCTATGTAGGTGAGTGAAGGAAGTAATTGTGGAGGCCAGAAGGAACTGGAAAATGTGATGATGATGTCAGTGCTTGCAGCAATAGGTAAAATCTCATTATTTAGACTAGGGAAATAATATTTTAAAAACCCCAATAAAACAACATGTATTAAAAAAATACAAAACGTGATTTTCCAGTGTCCTGGGATGAAGTTTTTTTTTTTAAAAAAAAAAAGTTCTTCCCTGCATGCATCCCTTTGCATGCTCGTAATGACTGATGTGAAACTTGCATGCTGAAGGGTTTCCTTCAATTGAACCCTGCTGGATTTTAGCTTCAGTTGCAATATTGTTGATAGGGGTGCAGTTTTTTGGAACACCCCACTGTGTCCAGCAGCTTGCTGGTAAGTGGAGTCAGGCAGGGAGGTGGAGTTGAGTACATCAAACAGGCAAACTGATTTAATTGTCAGGGGCTGCAAGGCTCCATGTCCATGGCTGCTGTGGATTGAACACAGGGTTGGGGTTTGTTCCAGTTAAACCTGACTGTGATGTGATACCTACACGCATTACAGGGGCTGGGTTGGTACCTTGGGTTCTTTCTGACAGCGATAGACATTTCAGCTCTGCAGAGACTCAAGAATTGCTGCACTTGTGCAGAACAGCTATACACGACAGAAGAGGAAGAAATCCCTCACAAAATCCCACCATTTCCATGAGTGCAGCTCTGGTTCCTTTGGTGCAGAGGAAAAGCGTCCCAGCCCCTGCAGCTGGCTGCACATCTGTTCTCCTGGGAGGGAGTGTGTGCCTTGGGAGGCTGCACGGGTGCTGTGGAGGCTTCCCGGATCCGCTGATGCCTTAATCACACGTTCACTCTGCTGAAGGAACGGGCACCACCTATAAGGACCCTCATTTGTGAGCACTGTGGCCCTAATCAGCTGTTGCCAGGGGGGTGGCAGGGTTGTGTTTAGCTGGGAGCACGAGGGAGGGAATCCCGGAGGGATTTGGGACTCCCGGGTGTGCGGAGCTCGGGCAGAGCTGTCCCAGCCTGGGGAGAGGAGCTGAGCTGGCCCTGCAGGGATGGGGTGGTGCTGAGCAGCTCGGCCCCAGCAAAGGGCAGTGCTGGCACAGAGACCCTCCGCTCCATCGGCCCGGGGATGTGGGGGCACAGGAACCAGCGAGGAGGCGTCTTCTGGGCCAAAGCTGGCAGAGATACCCGCGAGTGTGTGAAGAGAGCTGAAAGGTCCTGGTGTTCGTCACACAGAGCTCCAGATGGGAACCCATCTTGCACTGAAGCATCTTCAGATGTCACACTCTGCTCCATTGCAGGAATTTATTGTTATTAGGGCTTTTGAATGTTAGAGAAGTGCCACAGAACACTTTGTTATGCCAAAACTTATTTCCTTGCTCACCCGCAGCCATTCTGAGGGAAGGCTGGGTATGGCTCTTCCTTTTGTCAGACTTGGTAGTATTGTAAATCTCACAGTTGTTGTTTGTTTCTTTCCCTACACTTTCGGAGCAGACAGCCAAATATTTTTTGCAAGTTTGTTGATATTTTCCTTGTTTTTCTCCTCTTGCCAAGCTTACACAATTCTGTGACTTCATGTGCCGTGTTCTGCTTTGCGTTTCTTTTGCAGATGCTTTTCTACTTATCTGTCTTCATCTTTCTACTCTAACTGGACATGTAACTTCTCTATTTTTACCTTGCTTTCTTGCAAGGTCTGTTTTAACTGCCCGTTCTTGCTATTTGATGGGTTCTAGTGCTCTCCCCCACCTTGCTTTCTCCTCTGTGTGTTGCTGCTCCAAGTTGGTCTCTGGTGCTTTATCCACCCCCAGTTATACTTTAATAATCTTGAGCAACAGATTGGGGCACTGGCAGGACATTTGTCGGGACTCTGCAGGGAGGAGCAGAAAAAAGAGATGAGCTCTACTCATTCCAGCTTCCTGTTGACACAAATTATTGAAGCTATGCTAATGGGAGACACAACCACGCAGAGGAGATTCAATTTTGTGTCAAAGCATCTTCTGGAGAGCAAACAACAAACAAAATGAGTGTGTGCAAGAAGAGAAGCATTTTGAAAAGCTATTTACTATAAATCTGGGAAATTTTCCGTGCTATTCCATGTTGGGTTTAAAGAAAGAAAATATAAATGTTTGTTTCACTATAAGAAAATCCTGTGCTCATTACCAAAAGTCAGATTTGTACAATAATGCTGAACAATGGGATACAATTTGGCTGGTTACTGCTCTCTTTTATGTGCCAGAGGGGATCTTCTTAAAGGTCAAGGCTGGAGAATGCCTACCTGCAATCTGGTTTCAGCTCAGATAGGGAAGACATTTAGGGATGCTCAAAATCAAGTCTGCCATCATGATAAAGGTTAGAAACGCTGAGATGTATTTTAGTCAGTTTTATGTCCTTCATTTGATCAAACCTGGAAAAAGCACTGAACTTCCTTGTTTCAACCACCCTGGCAAGGTTGATCTCACTGGCAGGTCCAGGCAGGGCAGCCAGGGGAGTGCCGTGGCCTTTTCCTGCCCTTTTTCTTCAGGAAGCTGCTGGAGCTCCTTTCTCTGCCCCAGGGCTGAGCAGGAGCTGCCTTCTCTCTCTCCCGGGCAGGGCAGAGCTGCTTCCTGAAGCCCTGGACACCAGGACAGGGCTGGCAGGGCTGGAGCAGCCCCATGTGATGACGTGTGGCAATCTCTCTATCAAATTCCCTGTGCCTCACAGCAAATGTTTGCACCAGTGGCAGTTCTGTGGCCTTTATTCCTGCGAGGGGTACTGCATTTACAGAAGGGTGTTGGATTGAAAGATTTCAAGGGAAGGCAGAGGTCCGTGTGCCTCCAGGGCAGCCAGAGAACAAACAAACAAACAGGTGTTTTTGCTCCCAACAGAACTTTCTTAAGCATAAACAACCTGCAGTTTAATTCTCTGTCAGCCAGGGAAGATTTTGGCCTCATTGCTCAGTCTGCCACTTAAAGCCAAACATGTTGATGGATTTGTAGTACGAGAGCTGAAAGTAAATTCACAAAACTGTGTCAGAAGGAAGGTGAAAACATTGTAAGCTTTTTGGTCAAAAGCCAATTTAACATCAGGTTTGAACATTGAACTGGAGCAAAATTAATAAATATAATTATAAATTTAAATGCATAACCAGCAATCTAAATAAGTTAAACCTAATAGTGTGTTTGCTCTTTGCACCTCTTTATAGAGCTGGTTTAGTTTAATCTAGTCTTGGAATAGGAAGGGACTATTCCAGCATTCCTTACTGATTTTGCTTTCCTAAATTAAGTAAGGTCACTTGAAATTCCTGTACCAAAAAAAAAAAAAAAAAAGCAGAGATCCTTAAATAATAAATAAATCTCAGTCTGGTGATGATTTGTTTTCTGTTTCATACAGCCAGTAATTCTCTCAGCTCTGTATTTACCAATCCTTGCTTATGGTCTAAAGTACTTTGTATATAAACTGAGTATTTTGCTTTGACCAGCATTTATGGCCATCAGGATAATTTAATGCCAAAGCAGACTCAGATTTTTTGACTGCATTCCTGAATTTTGTGGTGGTTTGTTGCCACTTTGCCCTGTTCTCCTCTGGACTAAAAAGCAGCAGTGGGAGCTCTTGACATCCGTTACAGACTTTCCTTGCATTGAACATTTCTAGTGGCAGAAAATTCAAACAGACTTTTAACTGTTTCTTACCTTCTAGAGAAAGAAACTGTATTCAAATAGAGGCTGTAAAGTTAATATTCAAGACAGGACTGTAAAGATGTAGCTCATGTCCTTTGTTATCTGCTGGTCCTGCTACAGTAGAGACTCAGAAATTCTATTTTGTGCTTGGTTAAGGCAAATATCCATACCTGAAGGCCAGATTATGGAAATTAAGTTTGATGCCTTGTGCAATCTTAATGTGTAATTAAAAGGGAAACCCATGTGTTATATTCCCTATTAAATTACCTTAGAAAATCACTTTTTCAGTTAAAATCTAGGTTATATCTGCTTCTTTGATGTGTGACCATGGTGACTCAGTGCTGAGAAGAATCAGGGGGGTGAAACTCCCCTTCCTGACTTGATTTATCACCTATCCAGGAAAATCCTCCCTGTTGTGATGGCTCCACCAGGGGAATCCCCACTCCATCCTCTCCCTCTCCCTCTCCTCGAGTGCAGTTCTCCCACATCATCTCCACAGCTCCCACCAGTGCTGCCATTCCCCTCTGACATTCCTGGATGTTCCACTTCTATCCTGAGCTCCAGCTCCCTCTCAGATGGATGCAAAGTGTGCTTGGCCTGGTTTCCTTTTGGGGTGTGGGAGCACCAGCCCTGCTCTCTGAGGTGTTTTTAGTGGGTGGTTCAGTTTAAAATGCTGTGAAATCCCTGTTTTGGAATCAGCCACCCCAAGGAGATCTCTGGCTTTCCATGCTGGGCCCAGCAGAGGATGGCTGGTGGTGACTGAGGAATGGCATTGCACCCTGGAAACCCACCCTGGAAACCCACCCTGGAAATCCACCCGGGAAATCCACCCTGGAAACCCACCCTGGAAACCCACCCTGGAAACCCACCCTGGAAATCCACCCTGGAAACCAACCATGGAAACCCACCCTGGAAATCCACCCTGGAAACCCACCCTGGAAACCAACCATGGAAACCCACCCTGGAAATCCACCCTGGAAACCAACCATGGAAATCCACCCTGGAAACCAACCATGGAAACCCACCCTGGAAATCCCCATGGAAACCCACCCTGGAAATCCACCCTGGAAACCAACCATGGAAACCCACCCTGGGAATCCCTATGGAAATCCACCCTGGAAATCCACCATGGAAGCCCACCATGGAAACCCACCATGGAAATCTGCCATGGAAATTCACCCTGGAAACCCACCATGGAAATCCACTATGGAAATCCACCATGGAAACCCACCCTGGAAATCCACCATGGAAACCAACCACGGAAACCCACCCTGGGAATCCCTATGGAAATCCACCCTGGAAATCCACCATGGAAATCCACCATGGAAACCCACCATGGAAACCTGCCATGGAAATTCACCCTGGAAATCTGCCATGGAAATTCACCCTGGAAATCCACCACGGAAATCCACCACTGATTTCTTCCTCTACAAGTGTCATTGAACTCACTATTTTTATGGAAACCTCCCGTTTGAATCCGACTTCATCACTAAAAACCCCACAAACAAGGAAATCTCCTTCTGTTGCAGTGAGCCCCAAACCCTTCTGAGGAGTGCTTGAGCACAAGGCCAAGTCCCATCAAAATAAACAAGAGCACAAATGTTTCCCTGGTCTGAACACTGAACTCCCTGTTCCCAGAGCAGTGGGATAAAGTGCACTTTCTCACTGCTGGAAGAGCACCCAGGAAGGAGTCCCCAGAGGCTCTCACTTCCATAAACATCTTTTGTCCTTCTGTAACTTTTCATTCCAAAATAAAGAGCACCAGAAGGCCTCTCAATCTGGGCCTCACGGTGTTACCTTTTGCTAATTCTTTTATACCAGACATGTCTTGATCTGTGTTCTACCCTTTCATGCTCATAGGCTGTTTTCCTTCATTTTAATCCGCATGTCTTCCTTAAATCTTGCTTTCCTCACTGTTTACACAATTTGTCAGTGCCACTTCCACCAGCCAAGGTGTCTCTCCTTGCCAGATGCCTTCTTGCCCAACCCTGCAAGCCAGGAGATGTTTTCATGTCTCTGACTCTGACCCTTTTCTTGTTCTTTGGGATTTTTTTAAATCCTGTTTTTCCAACTGTTGTAGAATTTTTTTTCTCTCATGGATGCACTCTGGTAATTTGTAAGCCAGTTCATGCAGTTCTTCCAAGGGCATGAGGTTTTTATTTAAGGCTTCTTCTTTTTTTTTTTTTTTGCATCCTGTAGAAGCTCTTAATGGTTTGTGTCTCATCAGCTGTGATTCTAATGTGAAAATATTCCAGCAGTTAATTACAGCAGTGATTAGCAGCGGCAGAGCTGTGCCTCAGATTGAAGTTCTCATGATGCAGGGGAGGTTCAGGAGCCAAGAAATGCCCTTGGAAATTCTGGATAGCTGGAGCAGACAGCCCAAATCCCTCTGGGAAAGGCCAGCACAACTCACAGGGGCTGAGCAGCTCCATCTCAGGAGGTGCAGCAAGAACCCCAGAGGGTGAGGAGGGAGCTGAAGGCATCAAGGTATCGAGTAGCAAATCAAATGTGTGTGAACTCAGCCTTCTGGAAGAGTGTTCAGTGTTTGCTGAGGGGTGGGAGAAGAAATGTTGACCAATCTCAACAGAGAAGCACACAGGCAGCACAAAAATGGTCACACAGATGCTTCCCAGGTAATAATAATATTAAAAATACAGTAATATAATATTAAAATACACTACAGACACTATGTTTAAAATGCAGATATAGTGAAAAATCTTGGCAAAAGTTAATTGACTCCCACAGAGTCCATGTGTCAAATGTATCCTTCCAGCCCTTTCCACACAGCTGCCTCACTCCTTCTCCCTCTGAAGGTTCTCAAATGTTTGTGTCTCAAGTTTTTGGCCTGCAAGGACCCCTGTTACATTTGGGCTTTTGGACATCTCTTGCTCTTACAAGGTAATCCAGCCTTTATGGAATGACCAGCCACAGTTCTGAGCCTCACCCTCATAAAATGGGCATTTCAGCCTGGAAAGGGACATTTCAGCCTAAAAATGGACATTTCAGGGCATTTTTCCTGGTGCCATCTGAAGGGGATGAAGAAGTCAATGTGTCCCTTTCTTTGTTAAATCCCTGTAACAGAATTATAGCAGAGCCAGCCCATAATGCAGACCAGCCCTCATTTCAGCTTCACACGCCTGCAGAGCCTCCAGGGGCCCTGTGCAGGTCTCTGCAGGGCAAAGGGACCTCCCCTCTGTGTATGGAAAGGGAAAATCCCATGGCAGAGGCCCCCATCCGTGGTGAACACTGAGATCACATCAGAAACTTGAGAAAATTTTACTTCAGGCATTGCAGCCACAAGTTCTGATGCTCATTAATGCATTTGGAAGGAGGTCAGTTTACAGATGGACATCCAGAGGTAAACTGGTATTTCATGGAATTTCTTCACCCTTAAGAGGAGCCCACACCTCAGAGCAGCCAGAGATAAGTTAAATCTCAGCTAAAAGTGATGGTTTTTATGACAGACAGATCCAAGGAGTGTTCACCCATCCAAGTTTTCCCATTTCTCTACTCCTGGAGAAGGCCAGCTCCTCTGGGTGGGTGTACCAGGCTATCCAGAGAATCTGGGCATTGTTTGAGTTGTTCCCATGAAGCACTAGATGGACAGCTGGAGTTCTCCCCCTGCCAGCAGGAGAAAACCTCAACTTGTGAAGAGAACAGGTGATAAACACTCAAAAAGGGGAAATCTCTGACAGAGAGGGTTCAGTAAAATCCACAGCCCAGGGCTCCTGCCTGAAGAGGGAACAGGCAAAGGAGATGCAGTTTCCTTGTGTCAAAATCCTGCTCAGCATACCAGGAAATTCCCCACTGGAATGGGCAGTGCTGCAAATCCTCCAGCCTGGCAAGAGGGATTAGCAGCTTTCCGGAATTAAAGGTAGCACCATCTGCAGTAATTAGTTTTAAATATCATACCTGATTATCTTCGAGGGAGAAGTTGGTGTGGTTTGCTCAGGAACAAATCCGAGCCTCTCAGAGATGGTGTTCATGTAATTAAGCACATTTTAACTCAAGAGTGATAAGCGAAGTAATTATCCAACTCTTTATGAAGATAGCAAAGGGATTTTTGGTAGCTCCTGCTTGGTTACAGCACGATCTGTGCAGTCAAATTCAGAGTTTCAGTCCTGGGGGGAGGAAAGCCCAGAAAGATTTTATACGAAATCAAAGTGAATACGTGTCTTCTTGGCTAAATATTTCTTCTTCTCTGTGTCACACCTCGTGGGAGAGGAGGAAAAGCACAGCAGTCACCGTCCTGTTCTGTCACAGAGGAACAATCCCCAGGCCTGGGTGTGGAAGTATTTTATCCTGCCTAGAAAAGAGGTGATATTGCAGCAAATGCTACAAAATCCAACAATTTTCCTTTTAAAATAATAATCTGCAAACTGTAAACACACATACCTGAGGATATCCCTCTTTGAGCTGAAAATAAGATGCAAAACTGGAAAATGAGAGGTAAATTCAGGTTGCTAAACTAAGAACTTTTTTCCACTTCCTTTCTTTTTTGTTAAGATGTAAAGAAGACTTCTGCTGAAATACTGAGCTCCATGACTTGGGGTTTTTTAGATGATTATGGGATTTGATGTCCATATAAAACACTTCACTGGCTGTATTAGTATTTTCTATTTCATGAACATCCCATGTCTGTAAACATCTGACTTTGGATTAGGTAATTCAGTAATTTATCATTTAAAAGATGATGCTCCTGCCCAGGACTGGTGTTCATTTGCTTTAGCTGCTGAAAAGGAAAATATAAAAATATATAGTCCTGATCCCACTTAAAAATTGACAGAAGTTTCATTAAAACTTAAATGAAATTCTTCTTTATTAATAGCTCAGTAGCAAGCAGGAAAAAAACCAAATATTTATGGCAGTTTATGGATGTACAATTAGAATGCTGAAATTTTATGGGAATTGGGCTGAATTTATCAAGTTGCTCTTTGGGGGAGAAATGATTGGCAAGAGATTCCCAGATTTGAAAACACGGAGGTGAGGCAGCATCCCAGCAGGGTAAAGGATAAATCATTCCCCCAGCTGTGGGAATTTGAGATATTTCTCTCCTTTTTCCCACAAATTGAAACCTCCTTTTCCTACCTGCTATTTCCTAGCTCAATTACTGGATTAGAGGATACTTTGGAGTGATCCATGTCTGTTATCTGCGGTTGATACTGTTTTATTTTAAGTAAACAAGCATTTGCTAGTAATTAATCTGAATTACAGCTTTCTTTACTCTTGCATCAATGCCACAACCCCTAAAAGTAATGTCAGTTTCTCACTGTCTTCTGCTCCCTTTCAGTGAAAATGGAAAAGAAAGTAAGGAAAGAATCACAGGAAATACAATCATATTATTTTATTTTTTTCATTGGAGGCTTTTGCTTAAAGATAGGTAAATAGATTTATTTTAGCCCAACAATTATTTGGCAAGAATCATGCATTTAATAGTAAGTATTTTCTTGTGGAATTTGGAATCTGGCTCTTGGATCAGAACAGAAATAACGAGTAAGTTGTCAGGAATCCTATTCCCAAACCACCTTATTTTGGTAGCTGTGATAATATTTCCTTTCCTTGAGCCCTGATTTGCACAGCACACAACCCAACTACAATTTCTTAGGCTTTTGGTGAAGACTACTCATCACTAAGGTATTTTCCACTGGCCTTCCAAATTTAAAGATGTATTTTACCAAACCTAAGTAAACACCACTAAATTAAACAAGTCCTCTGTGCCAGCTGGAAATGCAAGCAAAGCTTTCATGGGTTTTTTCCCCTTTAAACAGTTTTTGCTCTCCCTGCCCCCTGAGCCTCTTCTCAGAGTAGGTATTTTATCTGCATTATGGACAGAGTTCTATTGTTCTGTGCTTTTTGTGCTGTTTGCAACCAGCAAATCCCACTATTCAAAGTGTTGTGCTGAGTTGTTTATGTCCCGTGTTGGCATCGTGACAATTGAACACATCACAGGCACGGCTGAGCCAGAGCTTTGGAGTCCTGGAACAACAGTGGCCTTTGGCTGCCAGAGCCCTCCTGCTCCCTGGAAACCTCAGCCCAGGCTCAGGGGTGATTTAGTTTTCCAACTGTTACCAGAGGAGAGTTTATCTGCTCAGTAAAGAGCAAGAACAGCCCCAAATCCATCTCTATTTAATCAAGAATTCTCTTGTTTTGCATGTAAATTTTCGTTCTGCGTTGAGCTGCTGCAGTCCAGAGTGCAGGTAGGCAGGATGTGCCACAGGAGCACCGATAGAATATTATAGCAGAACATTATATAGAAACCATAACTAGAAATGGCATAGCATGGAGCAGTTTAAACCATCCCCATCCGTGGTGGTGGTGCAGGGATGGCCGTGTGGGAATGGCCCGTGGCTGCACCTGGGAGATGAAAGGTCTCCTGTTTGTTCCTCACCTGGCCTGGTAGCATGACACAGCTGCTTTTGTCTCTTTGCCAGCACTGCAAAATCAGTGCCAGGGAGGTGCCAGCCACCAAATGAACGATAAATGCCTGGTCTTTAGGTTTAAGAGGAGAGAAAAGGTGAAATTATATTGATTTTATTATCTCAGAATCGTCTTAAAACATACAGACAACGAGATCTCTGAAATCCAGCATTCCCATGTATTTAATTTTCTGTACCTGTGGGGGATTGATTTTTCAAGGTGTTGTTCTGTGTTGCTCTGTACATGCAGCCAGAGCTTGGGTGGATTGAAGAGGTGTGTGAGGAGGAGGAGAGGCTGCGTGGGCTGTGCCCCGGCTCTGCCGAGTTCCTCAAACACCCAAGAGAAGCAGCAAAATGTCACTATGAGCTCATGTGGGCACCATGTGGTTTCTCGGCTAAGCTTTCTGCTTTGTTCTGCTTTGTTTTGCAGTTTGCCCAGCTGGTGTCTGTCTACAAAACTTTGGGCCCAGAGAAGTTCCCTCTAATCGAGCAGACGTTCTACCCCAACCACAAGGAGATGGTAGGTGCAAACAGCAGTGCTAAATCTGCTTTCCGTGCCTGTAAAACGGGCTGGGACACACAGTTCCTTTTCCCCATTTAATGTCTGTTCTAAAAGCCATTTTGGCAGCTTTTGGAGGGGTGGGGCTGGGTGGCCACTCGAAAGCACTGTGATGGTGAGCTGGAGGGTGCTCAGATGGGAAGGCAGTCATTTTTCAGCTGCCCAAATTCAGATCTTAGAGAGATTAAATGCTTCCAAAGACACTGAACAGCTATTAAAGTGCAGGAGCCACTTCCATGGTTTGTTTTGCCCCAGTGCTCTCTGGTGTGTTCAGAGTGTTTGTTGTCTTTGGAGATGATGCACTGGTCACTGCAGAGCTTGGAACTCAGCTAAAATCAGGGCGGTTGTGACTGGTGATCTTCAGGTAGCTGAGCTAGCACTGATTCCCAGTGCTTTACAGGCATAAAAACACCACAGATGAGCCTGTCAGAGTCCAAGGAACAGCTGGACAATGCTTTTAGGGTCTGGTTTAGTTTTAGGCAGCAGTGAGGAGCAGGGAGTGGGACATGACGACCCTTATGGGATCCTTCCAACCTGAGATTGGCTATGATTTTATTGAAAAAGCAGGTCTTTGGGGTGCGTTGCTAAATTGCAGTACACAGAAACAAAGAACATATCATTCTGGGCCAAGAACTAATGTCTCAGACTTATAAGTTCATGTGGCATATTTTTCTGAGTATACTCAGCAACTGTGTGAGTGGCTTTCCCTGCCTTCATTCCTCTACAGCGCTCATTAAAGTCTGAAATAATAAGTTATTTCTCTTTAGTTTGAACTTTTGAATGTTCTTCTCCACAGCCACGTAAATTTTTTTACATATTTCTATGGTAATGAACGTTAATCTAGAGAAAATGAATATGTTTGTGTACAGCATTGCCACTCAGAACTGCTGCAACAGCTGCCTGTGATGACACTCATTTGTTTGGTTTTGTTCCTTCTGATGAAGGTATTTGGAACTTGGTGGCTTGGGAAATAATCAAGCAATGTGGTACAAGATAACATTTTGTTTGAATTTCTAGAGTGGGTTGTAAGATGATCTGGAAACCAGAGTCTTCTGATGCTGCACTGAAATCATACCATGTTGTTTTGGTTTGGGTTTTCAACACTTTGTCAACAGCTGGCCTCACTTGCATTTGTTGACGCAGAATTTGGCAATTCCAGTTTAAAATATATTTTTTGGAGTTCCTCTTCCCTTTGCTCCTTCCCTTTTTATTCTCCAAACGGGAACCTGGAGCTGCCCCCCTGCAGTGCAAACCAGCTCAGGGGGACGTGGGCGAGGGAGAAAGCCCCAAATCTCTGGGAGCTGAGGGTCAGCCGAGCGTGCCAGGGGTGCTCCTTTCATCCTCTGTGATCACTTGTGCCCAGGCTTTCGGCAATAAAAGGTAAATAAACAAAGATGCCATTCTTTTGTGTAAAAATGGAGCTGCTTTAATGAAACACTTTTTGAAACAGAAACATTCATCCCAGACTGATGACACAAAACGCTGTGAGGCTTTTGAACTCGGTGCTGGTTGAGTCATATCTACAGCCTTTCCCTCAGTAATTAGTTCCCTTTATTTCACTGCATTCCCACCTCTTCTGTTCTCTGCCGTGGCAAAAACAACACTGCTTTTTCAGCATAATTGCTGAACAATGTAATTAAAACTTCACTGGAACGTTAAGGGAACACCAGCAATATTCCAGGTGGTGGTTTTTTCCCTGTTCACCTGTACAACCTCCCTTCTCTCTTCCCTACTCTTATCAAAAGTCATGTGAGTCATTTTCAAATTAAATTCAAATGTTCCAGGCTATATTTCTGCTCTACCCTCTCATGTAACACATACACAGTTTCAAGAAGTAAAAAGAAAATGTTGTAAAAATAATCTGCTGTTGATAATATATCAATGCCACTACAGTAAAAATCTTGATAGGAAAATAACATATTCAGAATGCCATGCTGTAGTCAAGCCTTTTCAGAATCTTCCTCAGGGAAAATAAAATCTCATTCTGAGAGGGGTTTTTGTAAAGCTTTTCTTGCCACATTTATTGATATGAGGGAAAAAAATAACTTGTGTACCATTCATTGTGGGAAATTCGGGCAGATTTATGCTCGGCCAGAAATCAAAGTAGACAGACTTTAATTGTGAAACACCTCGTGTGCGATATTTTATGGCAGAACAAATAGAAAATGTTTTTAAAACTAATTGTGACATGCAATTTGTATCACAGTCTGTCCATAAACATCAGAGAAAGGTGCACAGAGAAGGCAATCTGGGCTGGGTGAGTTGAGTTTAAGGTCTGGTTACTCTGGTGAGTTAAAAAGCAGAAAATATCTGTTTGCTGCAGAGTGTTACCCAAAAGGCACCATCCCTTGAACATGGATTTGGAGACAAATGCTGGGGGTCTGGTATTGACTATTAACCATTGAATATTAACCTTTGTGGTTATTGAGCTCTGTGGGCTTCTCCAGGAATTGGTTTGATCTGACACGAGGAATAAGGCCTGGCTTCGAATCTTTCTGAAAATAAGTAATATAAATGTACAGCACTGTCAGTAAATAGCTCTGCCAGTATTGTCACTGCAACATCAATTCTTTTTTGGAAGAAATGTAGCTTTTTAATTCTTTTTATTTCATTTATGTAAATCTGTAGTCCAAATTATTAGTGTTGGGTAATTTTTGGCTTGTCTTTAGTAAAGCAGAAAACAAGCTGGGCTTTACATTTGGCAGCACATATATATGGTTTTAATTTAGGGTTGTAGATTAAAAGAGCCAGACTGATTTATGGTAAATCACAAGTGAAACATTTTTTATATATTGATCTATATCTTAATATATATATATATAGCTTTTATATATTATGGGACACATATTCCTCAAAGGAATAATGACTTGCTTTCCTGTTGGCCTTGCACCATTTGCATTTCATTGGAAATGCATAAACTCAGTCACAGAAAAAGTAAATATTTTTCCTCAGAAGACCTGTCCTTTAGATAGGGGTTGATGTAATCATTGAAAGAAACATTAGAGACACAAAAATGTGACACAAAAAATAATTTATGCAGTGGGGTTTCTTTCAAGTATCTGTTTTCTATCCTGTGCATCACATCCTGCTGTGTCCTAAGGCACATGGGACACGCTGAATGTCACATCCAAACTGAACTGAAGGGAATCAGGGATGTGCCAATGTTCTTGGCAAGTCAAATCCCCGTGGTTTCATCAGGACTCCCCAGCAAACTGGCTGAAGAAACGATTTGGGAACCCTGAGCCCACGGGCAGGAATGTGCTGGCTCTGCTGAGCCCCCAGGCTGGGAGTGCCCCCCTGGGCTTGGCAGGAACCTGGAGAATGTTTGTGAGACCCCTCTGAACAGACCCGATCCCACCACACGAGCTCACAGGAGAGCAGAGCAGAGCTCCATCTCTGCCTGTGAGAGAAATCCAGCTGGAGAGAGTAAAACCTGTCAGAAATAACAGCCACTGCACATCCCCATCCTGCCTGAGGGCTCTCCCCCAGTTTCTGGGACACAAACAGTCTGACCTCTGGCATTTACATTTCCCCAAGTTTCACCACTGGGAACTGAATTACTTTTGTAAACTTAAATACATGTTAGAGATTAGTTACTAACTCCAGTCATCAGTTCAGGAAAGTTAAGATATAGACAAAATGTGTGTGACCCTTCTCTAGTCCGAGTTCACAACCAGCTGAGTTTACTGACAGAGTACAGTGGGTGTTCATGAATGAAAAACCATTAAATCACATTAAATAGGGTCAAATGTCTGAGAGCTCCCAGAGATCACTTGCAGTGTAAGTTATGCAATATTTATTGCATATATTTTCACATGGGGTTCTAAAGCCGAGGCTTTTCACAGTGCTGGGGTACAAATACCTGGTCATGTATCAGGGGCTGCATGAGGGTGGACATGATTTTTGTAATTCTGAGCAGTTTTAGCCTGTCATCATTTGGGCTTGGAATTTGTTCCATGGAAAGCTGAAGAATTAAACATCTGGCTTTTCCTTCAGCCAGGTGTGGCTATCCATGGGAATGCTGACTTGGGAGGGGGGTTTTGATTATCAAGGCTGTTTCTTAACTTAGTTATCAATGGGAGTTACAACTCTGTGGAGGAAGAAAGCTGTGACATAAGGAACGTACAAAACGTGGAGCACAGATTGTTTTAATCACAGAAGTGTTCAACTTGTTTTCAACAGATAAGGAAATACTTGTGAATCTTTTTTTTTTTTTAATAGCACATTGTTATAATACTTTACATATACACTGTACAATAATCCTTTTGTATCCAAGACTTTCATACAGAAAAAAAAAAAAAAATAGTTCTATAAAACATTCCGTAGTTCATTGGAAAGATTTGGAATAAAACACGGGGAGCTCTTAATCTGCAGGTTATCAAAGAGGGGGCAAAATTCTGGCAAAATTCTTTTGTTCTTGTACATTCATATTGGCAAAAGGGAACCTGTTATGCCTTGGAGGACACGGGGGAGCATTGCCAGCCCTCTGTGCAAAGCATAACAGAGCAGAGCAGGTACCTCCAGGAGGTCTGTCCCTCGTCCTGCACGAGTGCCAACCCCACAGACTCTTTACAGGACAACTGCTGTTTGTTTCTAAGCAACAGATACAGGGCAGTCGGAAGCCGTGAGCGTGCAGGGTCGGATGAAGGAGCCTCCCAGGGGTGTTTTCTGCAGAAGGGAGCTCCTCAAGGCTCGCTGATGTCGATGAAGTCCTTCTCGGGGGGAGGCCCCCCCCGGTACCAGCTGCAGGTGCCGTCGCTCCTCTTGATGCAGGCGTAGTGCTTGGCCTGGTGCCCGTAGAGCTTCCTCTCCATCAGCCAGTCCGTCCACAGGCACTCGTTGGGCGCCGTGATGGAGCAGGGCACCATGTAGCACGTGGTGATCTGGGGAAAGAGTCGTCAGCAGCGCCCTCTGAACGGGCTTTGTGCCCAAAGCCTGCACAAAGGCCTCGAGGAGAGCAGGCCTTGCCTGCTCTGCACTCACCTTGCAGCCACAGCCCATCTGGTACCTCTGGTTCAGGCTCTTCTTCTGAGACAAGGACAAGTCGTCCCACGGCTCGATGTAGTTGCACAAATGGATGAGCACTTTGCCGTCGCTTAAAATTTGGCCTACGGCATGGGAAGCACAAAAAAGCAAGGCAATAAAAATGTTTTCTAAACATTAGAACAAAAGGGTAAGAATCCCTCGAGTTTTTAACTAATTGGACCAAATTAGCAATACTCAGTACTTTTATAAAAATTAATTTAATTATGACTGAGAGAATATTCTTCTGATTGCATGCTGGATAGATGCAAAAGATTGAAGAAGGATATTTTTCAAAAGATGTTGATAATCTGCCAGCAAGGGGTGGATGCAAATGCAGTTAAACTGGATTTTAGGACTCTCTAGGAAAATCTGTGCTTACTTGAAAGCCTAGACCTGCAGCCACACAGGCACATGTTGTCTCGTTATGCCTTGTCTGCATTCCTGAGAAAATCAGTACTGTTGGTTTGAATCGAGTAATAAAGGCAAATACTGAATAAAAATTCCTTCTATTTATTAATTATATCATTATTGACCTTCACTTCCTTTGGAACTGCTCTAAGACTGCTGGAGGAAGGATGGGAAACATGTAAGATCCCACTATAACTGCAGCTGAACACAACTTTTACATCCCATTGTGTTTGTATTAGTACATGATGCATTCTTTTTAGCATATTTTAGCAAATTCACTCTAAGCAGCTACTGCTGGATTTCCAGGAACATTAATTTTGTCCCATTTTACCTGTTAGAAGATACTGTTTTTTGTTGTTGGCTTCTAGTTTCACTCCACAGAGTGATGAATCAAAAGGGGTGTAGACATACTGGACATCCTTGAGCTTTTCAAATCCTTTAAACATCTGAAAATGATCAGAAACAGAGAGTCAGTAGTTGAAAACAAGCGTGAAAAAACAACTGCAAACGAGCTGGAAGAGATAAAGGGTGAGTCTCTTTAAAGAAGGCTACAAAGTCTGAATTAATATGAGAAAACACCAACAATTGGAATTTTTCTCTACACTTAATGAAACACATCCAATAGTTTTAGGAGGAAATTAGGTAGGTTTTCATTTTTAAATGGTAGCTTTTAAAATGTGCTTTTTCAGTGTATTTAGTGGCTTGTTAAAAGTTTCTCTTCAATTTATAATCTACTGGCATCTTCCATTCGAGGAGCGATGCAGAGACAGCATTCACCTCAACCAAAATGCAAATATTTCTCGGTGTATTCGTAGGGGGAATTTTCTCTTGATCACTGTAGATGTTGGTGTCTCCAGGGACACCAAACATGCTGAGGAACTGAGCATTTTCTAAGCATTTCTCTCATGTTTGGTCATTAAAACAAAGTGGTTTTCCATATCCAAAATTCTGACCAGTGGGACCTTCTCAAATAACTGCTGGAAAACGTGATCCAGCCCTTAGGATTTACACCCTGCAGCCCCAAAATGGAGAGATTTGGGATCAGCACAGCTTTCAGACTGGCTGCCCCTTAAGCAGCAATTTCAAACCTGAAAAGAAATCTTAAATGAGCCATTAAAAGATGCAAACAAGCTTGGCTGTGTCCGAACAGAGCGAGGAGGGAGCAGAAGGTGCTGCTCAGCCTCGGGTGGCTGTCGTCACCTCGTGTGCCACCACCAGCCCGGTGACATCATGCCACGTGTTGACAGCTGGGGACAATGGCAGGGGCTCACAGCCCTCCCAGTTGCAGCTGGTGTCACTGGAAAATGTGTTTGTGTTCCTCAAGCCTTCCCAGGAGATTTAAATAGCACAGGCCACTAGAAAATACACTCTAATATGTTGGTTTTTCTGAAGCCTTGTTTATGGAGGGGGGAAAAAAGCCAACGTTGTTGTCACCGTGCTGCCGATCCAAAAATATTAGATGGGATTTGAAATACTTTGGAGAAAAAAACAAACGGGCCCAGCCAGAGCAAAGCACAAACCAAACTGGCACCCTGTCCAAAGCAGCAGTGGAAATCACAGGAAAGCTCCCTAATGATGAGGAAAATGTGTCTGGGACAGGGCCACGTGAGCTCTGCAAGTGTCCTTTGCCTCAAGCTCTCTCCATGTTCAGAAACCTTCAAGGGATTGTAGGGAACAGCTTTTCCATGGGTATCTCAGCCCTTGATCTCAAGTTTGGAGGCTTTATGCAGGCAACACACCTTGATTTAGCTATAAAAACCCCTAAATATCCATAGCAATGCAGAAAGGAGATTTAGTCAATATTTAAATTAGTTTGGTGTTTGTTTGTTGCAGGTTTTTTTGTTGCTTTGGTTGGGGTATTTTGTTTTTTAAATTCCTGTCTGACTTATCTCTGGTTTTGACCTATATAATTGTTACAGCATTTCTAAAGATTATAATCTTGTGCTTAATTCAGTAAATCATATTTAATCTTCTCAATCATATCCTGCCATCTCCTAAAAGCGTGGATGTTTCTCTGTAAAGGGATGAGGTGGTTGGATTTGGTTCTGCATTGATGGATGCTCCACGTACACCTGAGCTCCTGGTGGGACTTTATTGGAGAAGGAAAATGGTGAGGACTTGGGGGAGAGAGAGATGTGAACCTGCTGCTGAAGTCTGTGTGGACACTGCCCCGTCCTCCCGAGGGGTGCAACCACCACCAGCACGTGGCTTGGCTGTAAGATCTCAGAATGAGTGCAGTGACCAAGTCAGTTACAAAAATATTATGGAGAAATATTCCATTTCATATAAATCACATATTATCTTCTCTCTTTAATATAATGCTGTAAATATTGCAAGAAAAGAACAATAGTGGAAAACATTCATGGCTCCTTGACGTGCCAACCCTATAAAATGAATAACCCTGTTGTTACCATTTTTTTATTTCTGAAGATGAATATCAAAACAATATCCAGTATTTCCATCCGGAATAGCAACATTTTAATGCTAAGCCTAATTCACTGGATTTAAAATAAGAGAAACAGAATTTAAGCCATCCACACTAACGGAACAGCTCAACAACCCTGAGAGCAACAGAGCAGAGAAACAGCAGCATTGTGCTGAATGTTACAGTCAAACACAACCTCCAAAGGTTCTGTGTTCCCTTTCCAAGAGAGCAGAATTGTTGAGGGAAATGTGAATATCTGAGTGGCCTAAGAACACTCCCCAAAATTCACACCGAGGTGATAACGGTGGATGGACTATACAGCTCAGAGGAGATGCCTGCAGCCTGTTCCTCCCTGCTGTTACCCAAAGCAAGCTCTGGGCCCCTGCTGCTGCTCTGGTTATCAGAGCCCCCTGCTCAGGGCCACGGGCACCCACAGGACCCTTCGTTTGCAGGGCTGCAGGAGGAACCAGCAGCAGCACTGGGAGGAGACTGGAACAGTGAGCAGAGAACATTCTCCCTTTCACACGCACTGTGGAGTTAAACTCCCGAGGGGAGGCCATTGCTCTGTGCTCAGTCACTCAGCAAACTGAGCCAGGGTTCAGCAGGTTTAATTTCTACCTCTGGACCACCTACCAATTGTATCATTGGGATGTCCCAGGTTACCCCACTCTCTGTCTCTCTTGTGGGGTCTCTCAGGCACGGTCGCCTTGCTGGGCTTATTTTGGTGCCCCACCAGGAGCACAGGTGACCCCACAGAGGGTGGGCAGGTCACAGAGCTCCTGTTTTCCAGCCAAAATCCTTCCCTTCCCAAAACCCCTCCATCCCTGGAGCAGGGAGCTGGGTCCTGAGGCAGGGGAAGGCTTGGTCCTGACCCCCCTCTGCTCAGAAGGAAGGATTTGAGGGGTGGTGGTTACCACAACCCTTCTGTTGTTAGTCTAAGCTTGTGTGTGATGATGTAGAGCATCTCTTACTAAAAAACACATCTCTGCTTTGTCCAGGCCTGGCTGAGTTGCCCTCTGAACCAGGGAGAAATTAAATAAACCTCTCTTATTGCTGCCTGAGTTCTGAACAGGCCTCCACCAGTGAAAATTAGGGAGAAACTCCAAAACAGCTTAAAAACACAAATATATTTCAGAGCTTTCAGTGTGCTGGCGCTAAAGAATGGGATTATAGACTGAAATCACTCAGATTAGACTTCTCATGCTTCTTGTTTGTGCTGAGGTATCAGATGATTTGCATTTCTATCAAATTACTGAAGAGTTGCAGAGTGGCAGCAGAATATGAAAGTGCCAACGGGAGGAAAGGGAATTCTCTGGCATTGATGTACTTGTTTCTGTAAAGAAACATTGGAATATATCCTTAATAGTTAAGAAGACAGAAAGTGGCAGGTGGTGAAGAGCTTTGGGGTGTGTTTCAGCAAGGTAAGGACTTGTAGACATTGCTGTAAAACCTTAGCAGAAGCCATGTGTGGTAACCATCCTTGAGAATACTCTGAGATATTCTTGTTTACCACAGATTTTTCCTAGTTAAACTCCTGTGAGGGCATTGTCTCAGTGGTTACAATATGAATGACTGAATTTTCTTTTGCAAGCATGTAGCCATTCATAATTATCTTAAGTGCTCCCAGTAAATTAAAATATTATAAAATGTCTATATTTTACAGTTTATAGTTTAAACGTAAATATTATAAAATAATATTCAGTGCAAAATGAGAGATTAAGCGGCCTGGAAAACCAACCAACCAACCAACCAACCAACTCAAACCACCTGGTCACGCTCACACATTTTAATTTAGACAAATTACTTCTTGTGTATTCCAGAAAAAGGTAAACCATGATCATCTGAACATCAGCGAGAGTTTGGCAGTGACTAGACTGGGATCAAGACATGTCTTCCTAAATTGTATTAATGAATATATCTCCTCATTAGAGCTGAACAAACAGTGGGAAAATCCTGTGAGATTCTGAATCTATCTTTGGGTGTTTGCTTGCCCAGCAACATTCATACAAGTGGATTTTTGTTGATGTGAATATGAGGGAAGGACCCTTGCCCTGCAAATATCCCTGTTCACAATGAACACAGGGTCTGATCTCCCAGCTGGAAATGCTCCCCTCTGTTTGGAAAGTTTGGATCCTCCAGAGCTGCCACACCATCAGAGCGCAGCTGGTCAGGAATCCTCCAAAACCAGATGTACTGACACCACTCACAGACTGAGGCACATTCTTTTGAGCCTTCATAAATTATCAATAACAAAATTTCTCATGAAAATATCATTATTTAGCAAAAACCTCCTGAATGTCTGGGCAGCTTTCTTTTCTTTTCTTCCCCCCCCCCCCCTTTTTTTTAATCCCTCCTTTGATTTATTCTGTGTAGTTCATCTGGGTCTGACTGTGGAGGCAGCTGGAGCCTTTTCCAGTTTCCCATCATTTTGGGCTAAATTTTATTGGGCTGAAATATGCAGAGGTTATCAGCATTGAACTTCAAAAAAGCTGAGTGATTCCATGTACCTTTATTTGTTTGATTTCATACCGGATCATTTTGTGGGTGTCGAGGGGATCATCACTGGCAGGAACCACCTTTTCACTGGATATTTTTGCTCGGATCACTGGAAGAGAGAGAGAGATTTAAATGCAAATGAGCAGATGCCCAATTTTACAACAGTGAAAATTACATTGATAGATATCAGCATTGTTTTGACACTTCAGCTACAAGTAGATTTTAAAGATTTTACCATAAGAACACCAGCTGAGCTCCTGAAAACAAAAGTAAGTGGGCTGTCTGTGATGTAAATCTGAATTCCCAAGAATCTGGAAACCTGATTGATGTTACCACTCAGTTTTGACAAAAAGTGTCCATCAAAATCTCTGGAAGACTTGAATCCCACAAAATTTAACAAAATACCCATCATTATAATCAGAGAGCAGAGGAGAGGGACACTTCTGTTGATGACAGAATTGTTGATCAAATAAATACACTTGAAGTATCACCCTGAAAGCCTGTTCCAGGCAAGATGAAAGCATTGATTTCATGCATGAAATTAGAAGAATAATCTTATATTCACTTTTCTGAGACTTAGCAGAGCATGCCATTAGTTGTGTTAACCTGGAGAAGTCAATTCTCTGTTTGGATGTACTTAATTTATTTCCTGCTCTTTAATCAAGGAAAGTAGGAGATTTTATGGTAGAAGAAATGGATCCTTTCCCCCCCTCTTTGTTGGAGGCATCTCTCTTGTATGTGATGTTTAAAATACACCAGGGGTCTTTGGTTTAGAACCGTGGTTGTAAGATTATGGTACGTGGCCAAAATTCCTCTGGGGATTTTTATCCCCCAAAATCCGTGAGAGCCCCATTTTTGCCCTGTTCTGGATGGCCACTGCTGCAGCTCCTGGGTTAGAACATTCTGTGCCTGTGGAGAGACACTGGCAAAGGCCAGAGCACAGGAAAGTTTTGTGACATCAAAATCACGTTCCCCCCCCCAAAAAAACCCTCATTTCTTTGCTAGATTGACCTGATTTTTATCATATTTAACATCATAGCTGAAGAAAAGGAATGGGAAACCCAGACTGAAACTCAGCCAGGTAAAGGTCAGTCCCACCTAACCCTGGGCAATTCCCATTTCCTCACGAATTAGCAGAGCCAACTGGATGGAATAACCAACGGGAGGCAGATGCCTGCAGCTCCCCAGCCCCAGCCTCTATCTCTTGGCAGGATGCTCCCTCCTCCGGAGCCATTGAAACCCTTTCTGAGGAGCATTTTAGACGTGTTGGGAGGAAAGAGTTCTTTTAAGTACGAGCAGCAAATTCCTCATTTCCCGTGGAAAGTGGCAGCATCTCTTTAATCGTCCGCAGATGTGAGCGATCCCACAAATTAACTGTGTGTCTGCAGTGCTCTGATCTCCTTCCAGGGGAAAGTGCTGTGGGCTGCGTGTGCTCTGCACTGCTGGCAGGGACAAATTAGGGTCCTGTTGATTTGTTTTGAGATGCTCTCCTTTGCATCATTACTTCCTAAAAAAGAGAGGTTTTCTCATTAAAGAGTCTCTTCAATTCTGAGGGAAAGGGCTGAGAAAACAACATTATTCTCCCAGTACCGTAACATGGTCTATATGCAGGAAATCTTTTCCTGCCTACTCAGTGTAGGATAATTTAAACTACTTTCCCCCGGTGTTTTATGTTGCAGTGTTGTGCGTTTCCATATTTTTATGAAATTCTACTTGTTAGCACAGGAGAGGAACGTTAGAGATGATCCCTGATAGCTCCAGGGGTCTCCGTGCAGTTGTGCAAGGCTGAAAGTGTAACGTTCTGGGGTTTGCCATGAAGAGATCTGTGACTGGGTGTGGAGAAGAAAATGAGAAGTATTTTTGTGTTGTGTGTGTTTCATTCATTTGTTTGTTTAAGAGAAAGCTTCCAGATGGCAAAGGAGGGCAAATTGATATTTTATTTTTTTAACAGTAAGAAAGTTTCATTGTCTAAATTTTTAGCTATTTGGGTTTTACCCTTCTATTCTCCAGAAACCAGAGTCAAACACACAGAGATCTTTTGGGGCCTTTTTATCCTTCTTGGGTTTCTTTTTTTTCCCTTTTTCTGTGCATTAATATTTTTTTGCAATCAGTGCCGTCTAGCTGTCTCCTCAAACCTCTGATTCATGTGGTTGCTTCTGTTTTTAACCACAAGCACTTCCTGCAGGAGCATTCCTGGGCCCGGCCATCTCCCTCTCCTCGCTGGCGGTTCGGGGTGGACGGGGCTCAGGGTCCCTCCCAGTCTGCACTTCTGTTCAGGACACGGCTTCACGTGTTCCACGGCTGCCTTGGCCTCTCTGTGCCAGTGAGAACAGCCTCTGCTTGTTCAGTAATAATGCCATTTTATCTGTCAGGCAGTTATTGCTTCCTTATGAGGAATTTGCATGTATGGAATACACATGCACAGACTTCACATTCCAGGGCCGGTAATTCCGAATGCCTCGGATTCGTTCTGCACTAAAAATACAGACTTGAGTGTTTCAGTAGGAGGATGGAGCTTTTCTGTGGGGCTCGACTTCGATAAAATGTAATTTTTTATTCCCCACTTTGCAGCTGGAGGTTGTCTCAGGTGAGTGGACTGAAAGGAAATGAATTTGAGTTACAGGAGGACAATACTCGGCCGTTGGGCACTCGGGATTAAAAATGTGTTAGGAATATCTTTCCTCCTCCTTTCCTGAATAACAGTGAACCTCTCCCAACCCTTTGTACATCAGTAGAAGATCATTTCTACTGGGTAAAAGACAGAACATATTTAGTTTATCATTTGAAGTATTTTTGTTCATACAGTCAGGAGAAAAGTGAGGGGTTTGTACACTACAACAGTGTTTCTGTGCAATAAGAAAGTTGGCCATTAACAGCATCTTTCCCAAACCTCAGTGATTTCCTTCTGGAATTAGCTACACTAACTAATACCTGTAAATAAACTGTGCCATCACCTTGTGTGTTAGAGATTTTTTTGATCCTGAGGAACTATTTTACTGAGGGTTCATTTCCTTACACTGGGGAAATTCCCCGCCATGAGATTGATTCTACCCCACCCCAGTGACAAAAGCAATGGAACAGGATGGGAGAGAAGACACAAAGAGCTGAGCAGTCACTGGAGGGTCCATTCCAAGGCACGGACATGGATGGGATCTGGAGAAACCAAATCCTTGCACTTTGTCCACTGAAATTCATATATTCCCTAAATGTAATGTCCTTTTCAGGCTCTGAGTTATTTCTAAGGCAATAAACTGTGAGTGAAGAATTACTGTCATTGTTACAAGTTGGTATTATTAAATAATATATTCTGTGTTACAGTATTTAATATTTTCTATAATATTTCTGTACTTAAACAAGTGGTGAGATCATACTCCTTAAGCTGCTTTTCACAGTCCAAGTGTTTGAAGACGGGCAACCTTACTCAGCCAAAGTAATCAACTTTACTACTCCTTCAAAAAGGAAAGCAAATTGGAGTTTACTCCCCAGATAAACTTTATAATCCTAAGAAACAGGAGGTAAGGAAAAGGTAAAAAACTGATGAACAAATGAGATCTTTTTCCCCCAGTATCTGTTAAGTACCTGCAACTGCAGAGTGAAAAATAATTATCTAAGAAGATATTTAAGATATTTCTGGACATAAGAACAGGAAATTATATATTATATATAAATCCTTATGTGCACTCTTCTTTTAAATATGTAAATATACAAATATATAAACATACAAATATATAAATATATATCAGCATATTGAGGAAGAATCTCTTTCAGTTGTGCCTCCAGTTCAGTTCAGGTTTTTTACAGACTACACCATCACTCTGAGAATAGAAATGTGATCTCCATCTCTTCTAACCAATCTTCCTGTCAAGAAATCAGGAAAGTTTAGTTCCTATTTCACAAGTTTATAATCAGAATCAGCTTTGCTGCAAAAGCCTTGAAATGAGACTTCAAAAACCATGATGACAGGAAAAGATGGAAGCTACTAAAAATTATGATAATAACTCATGAACTCTGTTTTTCTCTTATATTTTATAGCCTCAGTTTAGCCCTTTCATTTAATTACCTAAAATATAATGAGTAATTTTTGAGCACTTCTTCCCACCTGTCTCTGTAACGTCTGACATTTCAGTCGAGCTGCTGAAAGATGCTCTTGCTCTTGGAGGGACAAGGAATAAATGGCACAAGAAGAGGGACCGAAATGAAAGTGTGTGGCTGTTACATGGACTGAGGATGGCATCCTAAATATGGACAAAAAGCACCCAAAAAGGTGTTTTTCTGAACTACCATGTCAGTCAGAGGGTGCAGTAAGAAATGTAGCAGAGCTAAGGACACAGAATATGGATGTGCATCATTTTGAAAACCCTTATATTCCAATTAACTTCTCTCTATACAAATCTTTCCTTTCACCAAAATGAAAGCACTTTCATACACAGCGTGCAGCTGTTTCTGCTGTAAGATTCATTCCAATTTCTAGTATCTATCTATCACCTATCAGAACCTTTTTCCTCTTTGGGCTGCAGGAGCTTAAAACTTTCTCCATAAAGGTCTCTAATTCCTAGAAGATCACACCCAGAATTTTGGTAAAAGGGAAATCCCACAGTGACAACTGATGAAGCCCCAACCACAGAGATGTTGAGTGTGTGCAAATTCAGTTCAAAAACTCTTCTTGTCCAAAAGTGATGGGTTTTGGGGGGTGGGGGAGAAGAGGGCTTTTATTCCCTCAAAAGTGTATATGTAGACTTTTTTTGTTTCTCAGAAGAACTTATTGAAAGAGGATTTTGCCTCATTGCAACACTTTTGTGAGTTCCAACACTGTTTTACATATCCAAAGAAAGTAAATGCCACTGGCCCAGACTTGGCAATAATTCTTGTTCCATTGCCCCTTTCCTGCACTGCAGCAGTTCTGCTCCCAGGCTACTCAAACACACTGGGACGTGACACTGAGGTGCCTTGGGTTTGCACACTGAGAGAATTTGTCAAAAGAACAGGCAGAAGAGTCCACACTGGGGGTCTGGAGCTGTGAAGGTCACGTTTCCAGGTCCAGTGGTTTAGAATAATAGAAGAGAATTTAGAATATTAGAATAATAGAAGAGAATTTAGAATATTAGAATAAAGCAGGAAAGAGCTGCACTGGCAATGGTGGCAATGACTTCCAGGTGTGTTGTTTTTCCTTTATTCTGCCTGCTTAGCTGGCTGTAGCAAAATAGAAATCCATTCTCAGTTCACCTGTGGCAATACTTACATCTTTACACCACCTGATAAAGATGTTTCTGTCTACTTTCTAAGAACTTTTCATTTAACTGACTGTATCACTTTCTACATTTACTATTTTATACATCCTAATTTATTTTGTAGTCATGTAAGGGAAGCTTCCAGAACTGCTGCATTAACTTATCAGTGGTGTAATACTGATGATCTTCATTTGAATAATGGCATAAACCACTTAGGAATACCCCAGTGCAGTGTTTGTGGTGCCACAGGTTTAGTTCCAGCCAGAACACAACTCAGCCAAGGGTTTTCCATTAACAAATTATCTCAACCAAAGGATGGTGATTTCCTTCAGGGCTTACTGTGGGATTGAGAAGGGGTTTTATTAACACCCTGTCACTGCAAGGGCTAAAATTTGTATTCTGTAAGAGACGGCTGGGCACAAGTGTGATAATGAGATTTTCAGCAGTGCCCATCTTCAGTTTGGGCAGTGAATGAATTCAGAGGGGTCAACAGCTGGAAATCCCAGGAGGGGACTAGAATTCCTGGAGAGCTGCTCCAGGGGGAATGTCCGTGTGCAGCCTGGCCAGCCATCACCACTGCAGCTCAGATCTGCCTCCAGTTGAAGTCAGGCATCTGGAACTGGCCAAGAATTTAAATGTGAACAACCAGAAAGCAAAATAACTTCAAGCTTGTGAGCAGAACCCCACTCCTGCAGTCACCTAAAGCCACGTTATGGTAAAATAATGCAAGGAGTCCAAGAAAAACTCCGGAGAGAGGGTGTGACCACATTATTTCATTGACCTGCTTTGTGTCTGGAGGGCACAGAAGCTGAACCCAATATATTATGGTCCACTCTTGGTCACTTGGGAGAGAATAATGGCAAGAAATGCTATCAGAGCTGCCCAAGAACACAGTGAGGAACACTTGGGTTTCAGGAGTACACAGGCATGACAAGAAATATTCTTTAAACAGGGAACTAGACATTTGAGATGCTTAACTTGTCTTGCAGAGAGGGAACAGAGTCAGCACGAAAGGAGAATGAATGATCAGCTTCAAAAAAGAAGAGGAATCTGCACAGAATTTGTCACAACAGACCAAAATTATTGAACCCCCTTAAAGCAACACTGCACAGGATAGAAAAGGTAGAACAGACACCTTAGATAGAATTCTAAATTAAACATGGTCTATTGGCCATTGATTCATATTGCCCACAAAACCTCTTAATTGTGCAAGAGGTTGTAAGAGTCTTCCTCCATAATTTAGAGCAACTGTCCCTTCTGTCCAGCACTGCCACTCTCCTTTTCTTTTTTTTTTTTTTTAACTAAACATGCTGGATTGTTCAGTTGTGGCAGAGATTTACTCGCCACATTTGCTTATGGTAAAGCTTTGAATTTCACCAATGAAGAGAGCAAATTAACTCGTTTAAATATTCATGTTCATGGAAAACATTGTAATTTGCCAGGATACACGAGAGGAAGAAGCATTGGTAACTCTGATTGTAACTCTGATTGAAGCTCACAGGTATGGCCAGTGCTGCCAAAAGGCAGCAAAAGTTATTGACTGATTGACGTAAAATAATGTTTGATAAAAAGTAATTTAATACCCAATGTGTACCTTTACATACACACTGATATTTTGAAACTAGATTATTTTAGAGATAATTTTGGGGAGAATGAAGGTTTTGTTTTCTTTGTGTTTCAGTATTTGATTTGCACATGTTGGCTTCCAGCAGGAGTGGCAGTGGTGCTGTGTCAGGCATTTGAAATCTCTGGGAATGTCTGCGTGTATTCCATACATCCCTGGGAGCAGGGACCTTTTCTGCCATGAGCAACCATCCCTGTCAGTGCCACCAGGGTGATGTTGTGGCTCAATAAATTGCCTTTAACCCAAACTGTTTGAGACCTTTCCAAAGTGAGTCCCTGGACAGCAAATATTCTGGGTTTTCTGCCCATGCTGAAGGATTTGCCAGCTACACTCTCATGAAAATGCCAATACTTTTTATCCTGTTCCCACTTCATTTTTCTCTAGTCTGAGTCCAGAAAAAAAGGCTCTGCTGGTGCTGTAACTCCATTTCACATATTTTGAGTTGAGATGGTCATTATTGCATAAAAAAGGTTTGTACTCTGTGTTTGCAAAAGCTCTCCTACTTTTTACTTCTTCAGGTATTTGCTTTTCATCCTGGTGGCATCCTTATGTTTCTTTATAATAAGTAGCCTTTTGCAAATTAATTCTTATTTAATTGGATCTCTCAGAATCTGCTTGTTATGAATTTACTGGGATGCTTCCAGTCAGCCCCAGACCACCTCTGCCATGGTGCTTTACCTCCAGCTGGCTTTGTTGGGGGTTTTTTAATCAACACTTGCTGGCCACCATCCCCACCTCTGGAAATATTTCAAAATCTCCATTTGAATATGGATAAACCATTTGGGTTTTAATTCTTATCCAGAAGATTCCCAGTCTTGGGGCAGGCTGAGGCTGGAAGTGGAGTCTGGGTGCTGGATGAAGACTGCTGTGTGTCAGGATGGTTCCGGCAGTGTTTGTGGGAGGTCACAAGTCACTCCTAGATTCCCACAGGAGTGCTGCCAAACCATTGATGGTACTGCCAGGTTGGGGACGAGATGGATATAACATGAGAAAAAATCTGGGAAACCTTTCCAATGGCTCCTGTCGCAGCCTTGGAGTGCAGGTGTCCCACACAGGCTTTGCCTTTGATGCTTTCAGCATCCAGGAGACTGCAACCCTTCTTTTGCACTGTTGATCTCTGAATTATTGCACGGACTTTGAATTGTTTCAGACTTCAGGAGAGAAAGAGATGTTTACTTCAGGAGCTGCTGAGGTGCTACTTCATCCTGATTCCTTTGGGAGTGGAAACCTAACATTTAACACTTTGATTTCTCTTTTGAGAAGCAGTCAGTGTTGAATGTTCTTTGAATTAGTTTTAAACAACTGAAAAAGAACAAATGTGTCTGGCAAATGGCTCCTCTATCAATTAACCTTTCAACAGGACAGAGCAGCAAACAGTAGCTTCATTTCCAATCTGTAACTCAGCTCAGGTGTTTGGGGCTGTGGCACGAGCTCAGTTCTAGATGCAAACACAATGAGCAGCAGCAAAGCTGGCCCAGCACTGAGTGAGTGGGAAAAAATCCTCTCCTCTGGCTTTGCAGGATGGATTTCTTATCTCTAAGTTTACATTTTCACTCTTCCTCCACAACTCCCAGACCCAAAGTCAAGGAATCTTTAGTTCCAAAGCTGTTTCTGCTAGTTGGGATATAAAGGCAGTTTTATTTTTCTTGCTTTGTATTTTGTTTCCTGATATTCCATCAATTAATGCTTATAACAAACTGTAAAATGACTAAATCATCAGCACAGTAATCAACTGAAGCACGGTTTCTGAAATCATGAGAAAGAAAAATAATGGAGCTTTCTGGACTATTTGGACACAATTGTTTTGGATCTGTAAGCACAGAGCTTGTTGAAGAATTTAACTGTAACTGTAGCAGGGTTTTCCCTTTATGCTATGGAAAGCAATGTATAAAAGACCATTTCCAGGTCTCGGTGATGCTTCCAGTTGCATGAGAAGATAAGGGTGGTGAGATAATGATCATATCTGTAACTGAGAAATCAAAGCCTTGCAGTGAAGTCCGTGACTTGGACTACAACTCCACAGAAATTTTTGAAGACTTTTTTTTTTTTTGCAAACCCCATGAATACCCTCAAAGTTAAGCAGATAACAAAGACTTTTCTAATTACCTTGCGATATGGATATTAATTTGCACTGCATTATTTCCCAGTGTAAATGCTTTGCAGAATTTGGTTTCTGTGAAGGGTTTTATTAACACAGAGCTGTTCTAGTCTGCATCCAAACTGCATTTCCAGTTCAGGCTTTCAGGGTGTGGAAGGCCTATGTTTAAGCTCATTAGGACTCTCAGGTAGGTCAGGATTTTGTGCATCTCTGTGTTTTTGGCTCAGGATGCAAAAATTCCTCGTGTTGAAGGCAGGAGTTGATCGGGTTTGGCTTCCTTGTTAAACCAGAAGATTATGTGGTTTTATTTTTTCTTAATTAGAAGAATGCATTCAATTTATGACAGTTAGGTTTTAAAATCTCATTTTTATAAACTTTAAAATAGAAGAGGCGAGTGTATTTTTAACAGAAGTGTGGGATTCTTTTAACTTAAATATCACCTAAAAACTGCCCTGATTTCCTAATGCTGTTCAAGGTCAGCTTTATTTTCCTGCGCTGTTTTCACAGCTGCTCCTCATGTTACCAGAAGCATTTCTCTCTGCTTCACAAGCCTCAGATACCACATCATTGGACTGGTAATCAACATCTGCCTAATTTCAGCTGAAGAATAACACCCTCTTTATGCTCCAAAGCCTGTAGAACAACATACATGATGTTATTGTGGATTTCCATTCATGGGGACACGGCCCTTCCTCGGGGCGGAAGGAACCCCACATTGCTGAGATAGTTTTTAATGAGAAAGTTTGGGATTAAAGTTGGCACATTAATAGGATTAAGAGTTTGGCAGTCTTCCATGTTCTCTGTTTTATATTATTTAATCTTTGTTTCTAAGCTTGAGTTTTTTGTTCTCCTCTCAGTGTGTGTAGAATGTTGTTTTTGAAGTGATGAGGTTTAGTTTCCCAGAATTACAACAAATGCTTTTAAATAAACTAACTCAGCATTTTAGTTTTCTTCTCCTGAATTTAGAGCACACTCAGCAACAAGTTGGGGTTACTGAGTTACTTCTAAGTCAGGCAACCAGCACAATTCTTCTGAAATTTCATTTTACTACACAATAGCCAACTCTGGGCTTGTTTTTTTCACTACAGCTAAATTATGTTACAGTTTCCAGCTCTGTTCTAATTGACAGGAATGTTGTGCTCAGTGGGTTTGGCTCCTTAAAATCCCGTCCTGTTGTTCAGTTTTGTGATGCCACCTCATTTTACAGCTACGACTTTGAAGTGTTGGGAACACTGCCACGAAAATCCAGCGAGCAAAGGGAAGGAGAATGACTGGGTTTTCCCAGAGTGAGCCCCATTTCCATGCTGAAATGGCAGAATTCTGAGCACCACTCATCTACAGAATATTGGAAATAATTTCTTAGAGTTTCGTGAGATTGGCTGTGTGAGTCAAGTCTTGAATTCAGCACTGAAAAGTTAAGTTAGGAAACTAACTTTATATGGATTTTTTATGTTCTCAAAGTGTTTGCTCCCATCCTAGCCCTAAAGTAGACCTAGGGTTATTTGTAGCTCTTATTCAGCTCTTATTCTTCCTATTCCCAAATAGGAAATTCAGGCTCAATCCTAGGAAGCTGTTTCAGTCATATTTTAGTGAAATTTATTTTCACTATTTAACTGCAAAAGGAAGGACTGACTGCTATTGCCACAGCAGCGTTCCAGGAGTTCATTGAATGGGAATATTGAGGTGCTTCACTGGAAATTCAGGTACAAATACACAGAGTTGTAATCAGGGAGTGACACCACAGCATTCCTGCAGCCAGAGCAGCCATTTTTTTTTAGGATTTTTGCATTTTTTAAAGCATTTAGAAGTTTCAGGCTGTGATACTGAGCAATTTATATGTACTGCAGTAATTCCTGAATTGCCATCCATGTGCATTTTTGGCAGTGATGGGCCTTTGCAGGGTGCCAGGTATTTTTTTCTTCTCTCTAAACGCATCAGTATTAAACTAAATAACTTCTTAGGATTCATGTTGTCCAGTTGTTTGGTTTTTTTTAATTTTATTTGGAAGTGCTATTAATATTTATAAAAGTATGTATAAAAGAAAGAAGAATTAATTTATATTTCTTGTGTACTTAGAGAAGTAAAGAAACCTGTCGTCTTTTCTGTAACTGAGTTTGACAGGACACTGTACAGCCAAGATAGGTTGAAATGTCTGTTTCTCAATAATTGTTGTTAATGAACCTAACATTTGTCATCTAACAAAATGTGGACAGAGGGAAGAGTGATTGTTAATGATTCCTCCCTCCCACCACGGTTTCCTGAGCACTGGTGGGACACACAGGACTGGAATTCTGCTTTTCTCAGCCCCTTGCTGAGGAAAAGGCTGACTTGCCTCATTTTCAGCCCCTCTGCATGAAACCTACCAGCCTGAGTTTTGAGATTAGGATAATTTTAGCTTCTTTGAAGAGGATTCCTTGGTTGTGGGTTCTGGAGATGTATGGCAGCACTCTCCCCCAGTGGCACCAATGCTGCCTCCCCACAAAAATCCTTGCAGGGACCTCGCTCAGGTGTGGAGCTTTGCCTGTTCTTTGGGACAGAGCTGGAACAGCACGAGCCCAGTACAGCATTTCTGCCATCCAATTCCCAATTCTTGGAGCAGAAACCCAGCTTCCACTCATGTGTGTGGCCCCTGAGGAATGGTGGCTGCACGTTCCTTTCTGGTCGGTGACAAGTGGCTCTGGAAATGTGCATTTCTGGCACTGATTTGAGCCCTCTTCCTCAGGACAAGGAGGTTTTGTACAGCAGTGGGACCTGTCTCTGCTCAGCAGGGCAGGAAGAGAAACACAGATCTTGAGTTTTCCATGCTATGGGGAGGTCCAAAAGGCTGTAGGAATTCCAGAATTTCCCATGAGCCCAGGTCAGGGGGTGTCTGGAAGCACCGCCCGTCACCCAGGGTGCTTCCAGGAGCTGTCTCACCCAAGCAATGGCATCAAGAGCCCAGATTTTTAATAGGATTCATAAAAACCTTCACAGAAAGCCAAGGTTTGTCACAGCACAGCCCTTTGGGGTGGTTGTCACTGCTGGTATGGACACCTGTCCCCAAGGACACGAAGGGCAGTGATATCCCTGCTAAATTTGGTGTCAACCTCCCCTGAAGGGGCTCAGCAGCCTGGACATGCAGTGACCACACCTGCCCAGTCCCACTGCTCACTGCACCTGAGTGCAACACAAAAAAATAACAACAAAACACTTAATTTCACTGCTCACCTTTTCTCCCTCACTTGGTGGGGAGAAGCACCATCCCCATTTCCAATACATTCCCCAAAGCTGATTTTTCCCATCAGGCAAAAATTACTTCCCACCTAATAAAGTGCAAATTAATCCATTCCAGCACAAAACTGGATTTTATATAGCAGAGAGGCAAAATCGTGGGACACTGAGCCAAGAAAGTTTTCATTTGAAATTCAGTAATAAAGAAATAGCATATTGTGATTTTGTCCCAGAGGAGCTGACTCTGAAAACTTAATTCTGGCGTATTCAAAGAAAATTTTTACTGTTATGTTTAAACGTGATTAAAATTTAATATATCATCTGGCACATCTTTATAATGCTTGATCTCGGTGATCTTGGGAGATTTTAACGGGCTGAAAATGTTGCCAAGCTCCAGCTGTAAAGTTTCCATCCTGTTTTGAAATGTGCCACTCTTCTCCAAAGCTGCAGAACTGTTTTCTGAAGCTATATTAAAGATATTTGTATTCAGGACCTGTTGGTCATTGCTGTTCATCAAAAATATAATTTTCAGTATATTTTTAAGAAAAAACAATAATAAGATGGTTCAAATCGGAAAGAATACAACCAACTTTGGAGGGAACTGGTGTTACACAGCTAAGAAATGTTTACATATTTGTCCTACTGTCCAAAAAAATAGGCCAAGGGGAAAAACCAGCATAAATTTAAAGTGCCAGACTTTAGAAGGAATCAGTGCTGTCCATACTCATTTCTGTCTCCAGACTGCCTGATTTAAAGTGCACATTAGTTTAGAATTGAGGCCAGGAAGACAAATTCAGTGGCAAAAGGGAAATCTGTTATCTTGGCACTATCTGGTAAACTCAATTGCATCCATGTTTCTCTCCAAAAAAAGGCAATTATCCAAAGGGTTTTCATGTATTGGCTTGGCACTCCAGGGCCTCACTACTGAATTTGTTAGCCAGCACCTCCTTCCCACATTTCTGTGAGGAGAAAACCTGGGCATTGTGGTCAGCACTGATCATTAGCATGGACATCCTGTTTAATTAAACTTCTCCATTCCCAGGGAAAGTCCTCTGGGAAAGCAGAGGTGTTCTCTGGGGGCTGAAGGAATTCAGCACGTTGTAGGAGGCCCCAGCACCGTTTAGAGGAACACAAGAGGGATGTATCCCTGGTTTTTTGTAAAAGGTGTGTATCTCATCGTGCCGTGCAGGCCCTTCCTACTCATGAGTTACCTCGCCCTGGAGTGACATTTGAAACTACTGAGAAGCTCATGAAAATGTCTCCAATCTGTACAAAGTCACACCCTCTGAAGGCTCTGTGGGAAGATGAACAAACCCGAGGTCAGATTAACGGCAGGACTGGCACGGCACTCCTGATTTATCCTGGCAAATCCCAGGGCACTGCCCGTGGTGTCCGACCCTTGGCGCCTGCAGGGCTCTCCACTCACCCCTGATTTTAGGCAGGACCAGGAGCTCTCCCTGACTCCAGCCCTGTCAGACACCCCCTTATCGCTATCAGGTCACTCAGGTTCTGTGCTACCTGTGGGAGTTTAGAGCCACAAAAACCTCCTGGCAGTGAAAGGCAAAGTTTCACAGCTCCAATCATCTTAACCAAAGGCAAAGCAAAAGAGCTCGTCCCAGACTTAATCAATTTCTCTGCTTGTTTTCCCTTGAATCTCTCAGAAATGTTGTTGCTCGGTGGCTTCACACATCCAGTTAGAGGTTCAGGTAATGTCAATTCAATCCCTCCACCTCCATCAAAATCATGCTGAAGGAAATCAAAAATGTTACATTTACACTGTGGCTGAAGGACTTGTGATGGTCGGCAGCTCCATGAGCAAACCCGACACTTTATCTCTGGTTTTCTCTGGAGTTTTGGGGCAGAGCATCTTTGTTTTAATAAGATGTGCTAGAAAGTACTGCAGGGAAATCCTTGGCCGTGTTTGTGGGTGCCCAGGATGAGTTTAGGAACTGAAGAACTGGAACAGTCTCAGCACGTGGCTGGCGCCCAGGTGTCCCTGAGGCCACAGAGGTGTCCCTGAGGCCACAGATGTGTCCCTGAGCAGGGGTGTCCCTGAGCCCCCGCTCCCAGGGGACGGGCAGTGCCCGGCCCCAGCCCGGGGTGCCCCTTCCCGCCGGGCACAGCTCCTCTCCTGGGCACAAAGGCTGCTGGCACCGGCCTGGGGAGCTGCCTCTGCCAAGCTGCTCCCTGGAGTTTCCTCTCACACGGGACAGGCAGCTCCACTCCAGCTCCTTCAAAGGGATTTCGCTCGGTTCATGCAAAATATTGTGGCCAAAGCATATCCAGTAATTCAGCCATAAATGCTTGGAGCAGGTTTTATGTGTGTGTCTATGCAAATGCATGCACAAAAATATGCATATACTCATATGAAGATTTCCCTTCATCTCCCATTTTATAATATATAGAAATGCTATTTTAAAATTATAGTGAACAAAGGGATCCTTGGCATAAACATTCCTTAGTCAAAAGAGGAAGTTTACTTAGATAGGAGTATTTATAGGAGTGAGAGCTTGAGCGTCAAGTCCAAACATTGTAGCATAAAAGTATCTTCAGCATTTAAATAAAAAGTAGCGTGATACAGTTCCTATTTGCAAAATGTATCTAAGAATTGAGTAAATATGAATCTGTATCATCAGAATGGCTTCCCTAAGGAACGCGGCCCATAATGAATATTTTGAGATTCCTCTATAGTGTAAAATTGTTAATTTTGGAAAATCTTTACATCAAGTCTTTTGAAAAACTCTCACACATGCACAGGAATGCAGCAGGCTGTAACAGTTAAATGCACACACATTTAGTTGTAGCACAACTTTTTTCCTTTCACTCCTTAAACACCCCCAAGCGTGTAATGCCTGGTGGAGGTACCTCCATGAAAGAGATTGCTTAACACGGGCAGATTAAAAACCAATTTAACTGATGGCCACAAACAGAGCTCAGAGTTTGTCATGGCCACAAAGATTTTCTGTCAGGGCATAAAAGCAATGAATCAGTATGCAGAAGGGATTGCCTGCCCCATAGAGATGCTAATTCTGTGACACTTTGGAAACTCATGTTCTACATTTACTGTTCACACCCGATGGAAGCCAACCAGCCTTAGCCTGAGCTAATGAAATCAAAAGGCTGCAAAATGTCACATTTTCACAAAATGTCACATTTTCTTATCCCCGTGCAGCCTAATTTTGGGATCTTTAGGCTCTTTCTATAAGTTGTTTGACAACCACGCTGCTGCCTGGCTGTCATGAGGCACAATTGTCCCAAAGACTGGAAAGTCACATTCACACAGAGCTGCTGTAGCCGGTTTATCTGCAGAAAATAAAGGGCCTATCAGTTGCCTTCTCCAAGAAAATGACAGAAAACCGCAAGAATAAATTAAAGAAAGTATAGCACAGCAGAACAAAGATCAAAAGTTTCAGCAAGTTAGCAATGGGGACTTACATTTTGTGTTCCTTTGGTTCTGGGTTTGTTTTTTTTCCCCTGAAGTGCTATAAAAATATCTATATGAACATCTATATATATGAATATCTATATGAAGTTTACACATTGCAAGCATATTTAGATCGGATATTTTATATATAGCAGATACTGCCAACAGCGGATATTTGAAAGCTCAGGTATTCTCTAAGTTAGGACCTAATACATAAACATACACAAGAGGTACAAACTGAATAAAAAAGCCCCTCTCTAACACAGCAATCCCAGCAATTTATAACCACCAAACATTCTGGCAGCGCGCGGGAAGCGGAGCAACTCCTGGCACCCCCCGCCCTGTGAAAGGGCTGCGCAGAACAGCTCCCAGCACCCACTTCCAGCACCCACTTCCCGCAGCCCCGGCTGCCAAGGGCCCCGCGAGAGGCACTGGGTGCTCCCCGAGAGGCAGTGGGTGCCCCCCGAGAGGCGCTGGGTGCCCCGCGAGAGGCGCTGGGTGCCCGCGGAGGCTCTGGGTGCCCCGCGAGAGGCAGTGGGCGCCCCCCGAGAGGCAGTGGGTGCCCGCGAGAGGCAGTGGGTGCCCCACGAGAGGCGGTGGGTGCCCACGAGAGGCAGCGGGTGCCCCAGGAGAGGCAGTGGGTGCCCGCGGAGGCGCTGGGTGCCC
>VZRO01008027.1:0-45136 GCA_013397915.1 Daphoenositta chrysoptera | reverse complement strand
TCCTCTCCTCTCCTCTCCTCTCCTCTCCTCTCCTCTTTCTCCCACATCCACAAAGGACATGGCATCACAGAAGAAACTTTATGCTTTAAAACCCAGCAAACTTTATGAGGCTCCCAGAGAAAAGTCAACATTCCCCCACAATTGCTACTGACCCTCGTAATTAACTTAATGGAAAAATGGAGAGAAAGCTCTCGCTGCTGCCTAATGTACTTTTAATACATTGCAGATGTTCCCGTGATTTTACTGACTGGAAACACTTCATAACTTGCATCCATAGCCTATTCCCAGTACAGCATTTAGCTTTCACAAAGCAGTAATCTTCTCAGCCCTGGTAGCCGTCCTAAGGTCTGAGGAGAAAAAAAATACTTTACATGGATATTTTCTTTCTCAGAGATTAAATAGAAGAAGGTGAACTGACACAGAGTGTTTAGATTGTATCAGTAAATAGCAAGGAGTGAAAACTGGAGGATAAACCAAAATCCAGCTCCAAAACACACCTGTAATAATTTCAGAGGTGTAAGAAACATAAACATGTTGCTTTTCAAGTGGACACAACCCTGCAGAGGGGTGCCTTTGAAAGGAGAAGCTGAAGCTTCTGGGCATTTACCTTTGCAGTACCCGTGTGTTACAGGTACTTCAGTGCCTTTGTAGCTGGCACCAGCTCATTTCCAACACTGCCCCTTCATCAGAGCAGGTTGGGCTTTAAAAAAATCTGAAATTAATAAATGGGAAACAGAAATTTCACAGCACTGCCACTCTTTGCACCTCCAGTGAAGTATTGCTGACAATGCTCTTACAACCCCTCCCGGCTCAGATGTCCTGTCACGAGCTGGAGCTGGGAAGAAAGGGGTCAATGAAGAGCAGAGTCATTTGATAGTGAAGATGTGAAAGCACTGGCTGTGTTTGTAATGTTTTCCCCCTTTCAGGAGAACTTCCATATCCGGGAACTGGAAGACAAACACGGGCTCTGCCATGCTGGAACAAATTGCTATGTCAGATAAGTAAGTGGACTCTCGTGTAAAAGGTAATTTTAAAAAATTAATGGTGTTTTATTTTAAATGAATTTTTAAGGACTCCCATTGTTGGTAGACAACTCACAGTAAGTGCATGTCTTGTGTTCGTTTGGGGGAAAAGCAGTCTCTCAGCTGGGTGGAAGAGCAGGGCCAGGAGTTCCATGTGGCTTGTCCCAGAGTTAACTACCCACACCCAGGAGCCCTGGCTGTTACGTGGTCCCTTAAGTTCCTACATCCACTTCTGCACCTAGAAAACTACTGCAAGTCCCTTCAGAAAATTTAATTTTACAGATTCGATCTGTCAGTTATTTCTCCTGGTTCATTTGCCCTCTCTTACCCACCAGTCTTACCCCATGCACACTGTTTCAAACTTTTCTCCTCCTACGTCCTGTGGCATAACCGAGCAATCCAGTCTTCGCTTTGCCTATTCAAATCTCATTTCTCTTTTCTACTTTCAATCCCAAATTCCTTACTTTTCATTTTATAAATTTCCACTGAACAGCACTGTGAGGCTTTTTCCCCTGTTGCTGGGATACACTGAAGCTTTATTTCCCTTGTGCCATCATTCCAGCTCTGTACTTTGGTTTACTGTGCTTTTCTTTTACTCTCCCATTCTTATCCTGGATAATTCTTGCAGTCCTGTTGAAAACATTCATGCAGCACCACTTTGAAGCTCAGAACTCTTTTCTCAATACTCCTCATTTACTCCACAACACATGAACCCCTTTTCCCTGCAAAACAAAATCTGAGAGGCTTTTGGATGGCTAGGAATTTTCTGTTGTGCAGCTTCTCCAAAGGCTGCCACCAGTGGAAGCTGAAATAAAGTCTGTACAGTGAAAGTGTAATTTAAAAGGTGTTTTAAAGTTCAACAGTAGTCCTGTTTGGGGGGGAGGGGGGGTGGGGGGGGTTGGGTTTTTTTTTTAAAGCCTGGAACCTCCAACTTGGTCCCTCTTACGAGCTGAGTGAGACACAGGAACTGAACCATTGCCTGCCCTGGAAAGGTGAAAACAAGAAAGACGGGAATTCCAGCTCCGTGCTGTCCAACCCCTGTCTAGACTGTGTCCTCGCTGATCTCCCCTCTGGGGATGGACTGGAGCCACATTATTTTCTCTTTCTCATTCCCTCCCACCTCCCTCTAGAAAGTGAGGTTATGTCTTCCCTGGGAGGGAGAGGCAGGAGTGAGCTCCGGGTGTGTAATTACAGTGCAGGGGCTGTGTGCAAACACAGGAACTCCAGCTCTGCCCCGAGGAAAGCAGTGCCAGCAGCAGTGGGAAACGCTCCCCTCGCCCTGCTCCTGCTGGAAAAGCTCCCTGAGCTTTGCTCCTGCTCCTGCTTTTCAGCGTAAGTTAATTAGAGCAGAATAGGGATTTTCCCATTAAAACACTGGCCAACAACACAACACTTCCTTTATGCTGATGAGGCCCAAAGCATGGAAAAGGTGGATGTTTTCCCCTCAGAGAAAGGGGGGTGTGTGCCACAGCCCTGCTTTTGTGGGATTGCCCACGGAGTGCTCACTGCAGAGCAGGGCACACGAGGGGAAAAGAGACTTTTCTGAAGAGCTGGAGCAGTTTCACAACACGGCAGAAACAATCAGATCTGCCGCATTTTGGTTTTAATACTTGCCATGAATGAGGAGGAAGTGCCTTGAAAGCACTGCCTGATGGACATTGTTGGCTGAATACAAATCTCAGCGCAGAAATTCAGAGAAGAAAGGAGAGAGCGGCAGGAAGGGACAGCGAGGGGCAGAGGAGCTGCACGTTCCAGGGTCCCACTTTCTCATCACCCCCTGTTCCAGAGCTGCTGCTGCTGCCCAGAGGAACAGGGAGCTGTGCCAGCTGTGCCCTCCTCACCTGGCACACCTGACATTCCCTGCCAGCCCCCTGGGAGCAATCCTTCATCCTTTATTGCCTGCCAGCCCCAAGGCTGCTGCTCGCATTGGCTCTGGGAAAAGAGGAACCGTGACCTTTTGTCAAACCTACTGTGCAAGCCTTGGGTTTAAAACACTCCAGGCTGCTCCATCCAAGCCCTCTCTTTCCAAACGTATTTTTCCAGCTCTGTGTTTGTTGGCAGAAGATGGACTATTAAATATACTTTCATAAATCTGATTGATGTTGCAGTGTTTTAAAGAAAATTTCCTCATTTTTGTTTTCGTTTCAAGTCCAGATATTTTCTGGTCAAGACAAGTTTTCTTGTCCTCGTGACTTTCTAAGATACACAATATTTTGCAGCAAAAAAACCCCAAAAACGTTATTTATAAGCAAGTGCATGCAAAAACTCCAGTCAGTCAGTGCATCTACAGATGTTGAATTTGTCAGGCATCCAAAAAACCCTCTTATATTGGACAAAAACCATGTTTCTCACAGGAAAAAAAAATTATTTTCATTGCTAAGATATTACCATCAGGATCTTTTCAAACAGTTGTATCAATTTCTTTGTATTCTGCTTAGAAGAAAAACTTTTCCACTGGAACAGATTGGATATAAGAAAATATAAAGAATGTGACCTAATAAGTTTACTTGGAAAGGATGCTCTTACTGGAGATATTTATACATGAATCAGACTCTCAGCCCAGCAATGAATTTCCTTTGATCCTACAACGAAATCAAATGCTTTGTTTATTACAGCAGGGGTTTTTTCAGTGGAAAATACTATGAGGTGGCAAATCCATCATCAGGGCTCCAGGGCTGGAGCAGGAGAGGGGCTGGAAGAGGAAATAGCTCTGCTTTGGACTCATGTGTGAGCCAAGGAAAAAGGAAAAATTCATGATAAATGAATGCTTTTTAAATGGGGATTTTTCAGCAAATCATGTCGTTCAGTTGGTGACATCACCCTGCATCATTCCCGGATCATTTCCTCCCTGCCTGGTGCCCTGCCCAGCTCTGCTGGGAGTCACTGAACATTCCCAATGCTTTTGGTGTCCTGGCATTCAGCCCTTGCCTTGGGGCTCTCAGAGCTCCGTGCTGGTGTCACTGCAGCTCTGCACTTGGTCACAGGAATTGTCTCACTCTTCTTCCAGTAAATCCCTCCTCACACCCCCTTGTTGGTCAGATAATCTCTCTATTCTAGAGAAAGAAAGGAAAATAAATCATATTGCTGCTTGTAGAATAGGTCAAGTGTCCCTCCTCAGTCTGTGTCTCTTACCAAGATATTACAGAATAAACTGAAGGATTTTTGTGCCCAGCACTGTTTGAAATAGCCTTTTCTAGGGAGTTGTAGAATTCCTTGCAATTATTTACATTCCAGTTGAGTTTTGCTGTATTTGTCTATAACCCGACATGAGGAACATAATCCTTGTCTGCATGCTCTGTAACCCACATAATGTCGTATATTTTGTTCTCCTGCATCACCTGAGGGGTTGTCCTGGCTGGATTTCTCCTTTTGCTCAGTGCTGTGCGAATAAAGCCAGCCTGGCTCCCTTGGAACACAGCCGGGGCCACGATGTAGGATGGATCTTCTCACTCATTTTCCTGATCCACAAAGCAAACCCATCCAATGTAGTGAAAATTCTGAATTTAGGGTGAATGTTATATTAAACACATTATTATGTGAGCCTGTGGAAGATCAAGAGCCTGATGAGACACTTACAGAGAAAATTATCTTTATGAAACAGGTACAAGCTTTGGGTTGACACCTGTTCTGAAATATTTGGTGGTTTGGACATCTGTGCTGTTAAAGCTGTGCATGGGAAGGATGGAAAAGATTATATTTTTGAGGTAAGCAATCCCACTTTTTGTCTTCAATATATGCTTTTACATATTACAAGCACCCAAGGAAAGAACCTTTCTGATAGCTGGGCATTGGCTTATTTGTGTTTCAGGCTTGGCTGGGTATTTTTGAGCACGGTTTAAATCATGACACAAAGCCACAGGTCCAAATTAGTGGCAACACTTGCTGGAAAACGTAACCCTATGGATGGGAATGTCTTTTGGTGTTTGAGGAAATGTACACAAACTGCAAAACAAAACCAAATGTGGATGGCACATTTTCCCAACCCTTATGAGTGAGCAGGCTCACCAGCTTTTCCTGGAAGGTTTATAGATAGCACTATCCCAAGGGAACCCCAACAAAATTATACCTTGCCGTGGAGAGGGAGATTAAGAGTGAAGTGGAAACAACTTTACTGTTTTTTCCAGCCTAAACATTGCCCTGAGGATCTGAATCCTTGTGAATCAGAAGTTTCTGCTGTAGGTAATTTTGAAAAGTCAAAGATTTTTCATTTCCTTGGAGTTTATTATGGAGAAATATCACTTTGTGTAGCCATAAAACAAGTTATCATCACTTTACTATCACACAATTTCTTCAGCATCTTCCATATCCCTAGGATTTTATTCAGGAGATGGGCAAGGGTCTCCAGAATCCCCCCACTCCAAAAGAAGTTGAAAAAGCAAAAGAGGGAAGTTTTTAAAAAATTAAATAGCCACTGCAAATTCTGTAATGGACCAAGAGACTGCCTCACTTCCTGCTTCTGAACAACCCCCCGATTCCCATGCCACAGACAGTCACACTTTCTAAACCCCAGAATTCTAAGAACGGCAGGATCCATCAGGAGCTGGGTTTACAGAGCATTTTAATCAGGCTGCAGAATGGATGTTGCAATTAAAAAAAAAAAAAAAAGAGTGGATGGGAGCGTGATAATTCCTGCTGTTGTCCAGAATCAGCTGAATTGTTTGGGAGATGGGAGTGCTCGTCAGCAAGGATATTCAGAATCTGTAAAAGACATTGAAATGTGGGGCTGTCTGCAAAGTTCACATCCACCAGAACATCTGTAAAACTTGTGATCATTTGGTGCTAAAGAGCCAGCTCACATCACCAGCTATTACACTGCAATTTTAACAGAATGCTGGGCTGCAATGAGGGGTGGAAAACTGTCTGCACCAAGATTGGGAGAATTGTCTCCTTTTGTGTCCTTCCAGCACGGGAGAAGAAATGTTATGAAAGCTGGCACGTGCGTGCTGCACTCGAGGGGGCTGAGCAGGACAGCCAGTCCCTAAATCCGGGGCTGCAGGGCCATCCTGGGGCTGTGCCCTCGTGTTTCCGTGGGGATGCCACACCTAAGGAAAAACTGAGTGCTTGGTACCACTGACCCCCTAATCCTGCAGAGATCACCGGCCCAGCGACACACAGACTCCCCAATGAATGAAATCATGTTTGCAGATCTGTTCTTGATTTTCACTTGGAACATTCAGGCAGTGCACCTCCAAGAGGAGGACACAGGTGTGTGTCACCCACCCTCGGAGGGAATGGGAATTAGGGGGGAATTCTCCTGAAGTATCCTTCAGATATCCAGACCAGTTTTGCTGAAGACAAGAAGGACAAAATATTGAAGTGATATCATTATTCAAGTACAAAACCTGTGTTTTTCTGTGAAGCTTTGGGCTCTTTGCAGTTTTTTAGGTGGAAGATGTAAGAGGTAACTTTGCTTAACAGAAAAGGTTATCTAAAAGTGGTTCCCTGGAAAAAGCTGACTTCTCCAGAGGAACACGGTGGCTCTTCCTGCCTGTCACTGCCCCACTCCAAGGAACTGTCTCCAAACTCCTCCCAGGGAGGAATGAACTCATTAAAGCATCACTCAGCCAAGCAGAGGGGCTGTCAGGTTGATCAGGATGAGGGCCAAGTTATGAGTCTGTGTAACAGCCTTACCTCTTCATTTAGAGTCTGTTCTTCCCCCCTCAATGGGAATTCTCAGCTGCCAAGCATCAGACAAGCTGTAGAAACAGGATTTTTATTAACACATCACTGCAACATGCAGCTATTTAACTGTCTCCCCTCTTCTTCCTAATAAGACATCAAATTAAGGTCCATTAAACTTTTAACTTCTTAAATATAAGGGCTTTTTCCCTTTTTAAATTAACACTTCTGAGGTTTCGATACTAGAAGGAACAGGGCATTGTTTATATTTCTGACCCCACTGGATATTATCTTTCCTGTTTCATTCTTGGAAAACCAAGGCTCTGGGAAACTAAACAAAAGCTCAGAGCATGGTGATGAGAACGGTGAAAGAGAACAAATGTGAGAGAAGCCTTCACAGTGGCCTCTCAGAAGTCTCCCAGATTTTGCTCCAGATTGAATGGGCTGCTGCAGGTGTCTTATTCCCACTTGCTTCATTTTGCCCTGAGCTAAATTAAAATTAGCTCCCAGGTACTGTTTTTGACTTGGAAAGATGCAAACTGGATTTCATTAGAAAACTTCCAGCCACTGCAAACCAATGCAAGAAATGAAGAAACAGTGTTTGTGCACAATTGTATGTAAAGTTCTGCTCTTGGCCTCGAATTCTTCCTGCCAAGTGCTCAGAAGCTCAGCAACTTCTCCTGTCCTCCCATCCAGTAAAGTTTATCCTCCTCTCAGGCTGGGGAGGGAACTAAATCCAGGTGTAACAGATGATAAACTCTGAAGTCTCTCACAATTTCTTGTCTGGAACATTGCTCTATTCACACACCAAAGGGAATGGTTTTGCCCAGTTCTCACCCTCTCAAGCATGGACCTTCAAAATCACCCTGATTTAATTCCCCCTTCCTCCGTACTTAGCACTTGTCCTACCTTCTCCTGGAATTCCTGGGTGTTTCCCTCCGGAGATCCGGATCTCCTGCCAGCCTCCCTGGGCACCGCTGCCTGACGGCCCTCTGGCTGCTCCTTCGTGTTCCTCTGGTATTTCAGCATCCTGGCAAACACCTCCTTCTCCCACTGTATCCACAGCTCTCCACCTTTGCCCTTCCTTTCACCTCCCCAGCTCTGCCTTTCCCAGCACCATTTGGGCTGGGTCTTCCCAGAGCTCTGCCCAGTTCATCCCAGTCCTCGGGGGTGAACTCGGGATTCAGCAGAGCTGGGTGTGGGCAGTGGCAGTGGGAATTTCTCCCTCAAACACAATGACCCCTTTGCAATTACCGATATCTTATAATGGCTCTGGCTCCTTTATAAATCCCATCCCCCTTTCCCTTCCCAATCGTCAGAGTTTAACAGAATTTCTCTTCTTCTTCTTGCCAGCCTTAGTCTTGCAGCCCAAACTTTAGCTGTTTACCTTTTCCACGAATATATACAGTCAGTCCCTGGGTGATAAGAGAAATTCAGCTCAAAGAATTGGCTACTGAAATGAAAATACATTGATATATAAATGCAAGTTCACAGTGATATGAATTAAGTGACTGTAATTCACAGGGACCCATGTTTTTACTGGCATCTGCAAAAGTAACGTATTTGATTTTATAAATTACAGATGTCCTTTTTCTTTTTCTATGAAATCCTCTTAGTGGGAAACTCCAATATTTAAAATAGCTGAAATACATGCTGAACTAAAAACTGGCTGGGTTTAAATGGGATTTTAAATCTAGCACAGACTGTAAATAGACTATTTATAAACAGGGAGCTTTGTGTGTGTTTAAACTTTGTCAAGTCTTCTACAGGGGGGGGAAATGCCAGCCTGACATTCCTGTAGTCACTCACAGGATTTAAAAGCTGTTGGTGTTGCCCAAAATATTCTTAAGATACATTTATATGAAATGCACCGATTTCTGTTAGTTGTCATTAACTCTTGTGCTAGGAACGAAAATTGACAGCATTCTCTGAAAGGAAAAGAAAATACACAAAAGCCACCAAGTAAAGCATCCACCTTGATCTCAGTTGCTTTGCCAGGCAGTGCCAAAGGTGCTCTGTTGCCACATCTTTGGCCAACAGTATTTGTGCCACCATGCAAGCAAACCCAAGGATTTTAACAAGGTCAAAAGCTGTCCAAGTGATAAGAGATTGATAAGGGAAAAAGGCTCTCTTTTTAGTGCCAGATCTGTTCAAATCTGCCTCAAGATGTGACTAGGCTTGAAAATTCTTCATTCAAGGAGTGTAAGAACTTCTCTACGGAAGTGGCCAGGAAGATCTGACACCTCAAGGCTCCCTGTTCTCCCTTTTCCCACAAGTTCTGCTAAACACCACAGCAGCATCTCCCAAAGGAAGCTGATGTGTGAACTTGCAGATGTAGAAGTACTTAAAAGCAGAAATTCAGTCCAAACCCAGTCCTCCAGACCTTAATCCTGTCTAATCCTTTGGCAGGACCTTATTGGAGGTAATTTATTTCACAGTCATTCCAAGTAATTGTTTTAATGTAGGTGGATGGTAAACAAAGGGAGGTTTTCTTTGCGTGCTTGTGAACCTTTTAACTGATGTTGGCTAAGAGGGGCTTCATCTACACCCTATAGTGCATATTTTTTAAAATAGCTAAAACAGCACTAAAACAGCATTAAAACAGATTTTTAGAGCCCAGACATCACTTCTGCTCTGAAAATCAGATGGTTTGAAGTGAACAACCAAACAACCAACGTCCTTCACACCAAAACCTTCTCTTTTCAGTCATTATTAACACTTCACAGTCCTGGCACTTTGGCTCCCTCCAGGCACTATGCAAATTCCTCTTGCAAGAAACAGCTCAAGATACAAGGAAGTGGATATTTAAAGTGTTAATACAATTCTAAAAAATAGCAGGAATTGAGCAGAAATTAATATTAAAGAGCCACATAACCTGCAAGGCTACATTTCCCGCCTTCAGAAATATCAACTCCTATTGGTTCAGTACTTCTCTCTCAATGAATTGAAAACATTGGGATGTTCCACTTAAAATTATGATTGCTAAAAAATATGGTAAACTTTAAAGAACCTTACTTATTAAACATTTCTTCACTACTGTTGATGAGGCCCTAGAGTGGAAAACCATTCATTCATTTCTGAGGAAACATTTGGTCTGGAGTTCAATTATTATTGCATTGTTTACTCTGGGGTTATTTTAAAGCCTTTTGGCTGTGAGGAAGCTCAGAGGGGACCTCCTAGACCTGAAAATCCCAGCACAAGCCTTGCCAACATTTTGGTTGCCAACTCACAATGCCAGTGAATCTTGTAAATGAACAAACAGAAGAATAACGGAAATGATTTGGGACTTCAGACTAATCCCATTATTGGAACAAAGTAGCCTTTGTCACTCAGGAAGAATTTCTGTAGCACTCACCATAGTTCAAAAAGCTCAAGGTTAGATCATATTATTATTTATAATGCAGCTCCTTCCCAACTACTGCAAGGTATAATGTTCTTTTAAATCCAAATGTCTCTGTAAACACCCAACTTCTGTGCCTAATTCCTAGAAACCCTTGAATATGTAAAAGGGAAGGAAAAACTCAGTTCTTTGTTATTAAAGGAGATGTTTTGTGGAGGTTGGGGGATTGAGTTTTGCTCCCACTAAGTCCCACTTCAGGAGGGATCCCTACACTGTGGGTGTGTTCGTGCTCTTCAGACTGATCCCTGTGCACCCCCAGACAACAAAATTCTTCCACCCAGACCTGAGAAACACCAGAGTGCAGCACTGCAGGTGACATGGACCTGCCCTGATGCACGTGGAAAAAGGATTACAGTTGCTCAAAAGTGAATTAAATCCTATTATTTTTGTAAGTAGGAATGCCCAGTGTGAATAATAGTTGGGGTTATTATGTTATGCTTTTATTTCCCCTGAAACAAACACAGATGTGGCAGAAGTGGATACACTGGAGAAATAACAAATATTCTGGAGAAATAACAAATATTCTGGAGAAATAACAAGTGCTTGGGACCCACTGAAGTGGCAGAGCTCAGTGTTAGTTTTATTCGTCAGAATAGCTGCAATAAATAACCACAGAGCACTATTAACCTGTCACATTTAGAACGGGAATGTGCCCAGTTTTATCTGCCTGTCTGCCATCCTGCTTTCTTTGTAGAAATTCTTACTTATTCTTTGCAGCTGCACTACTGTTTTTAAAAGGTTATAAATAATAAGAAGGTGTTATTTACAGTTTTTCATGAATCAATAAGGATTCAGATTTCCCTAGCAAAACTCCACAAATTGCTAGGAAGCTGAAGTTTCATTTTGCATTTCCACATTGGAATTCAGCTCATGAACATGGTGTGAGCCACAAAAGCAGGCAGGGGAGGAAACCTTCAGCTGAGGCAGGAGAACAATTGCTTCAGACCACTGGACAGCCTGAGAAATCTCATTTTCCTTATCAGCCCTGTGCTTCCCACTCCTGTTCCCAAAGAGTGTGCCCAGGTGTGAACAGAACCTGTATTTTGTGGGAGATGGGAGGGGAGGGCGTTGCCAGGTTGCTGTTCTTTATTTTCTGATGGAACACATATAATTCCTACAGCTCTTGTGTGCTTCTAAAACCAGTCCTGTAAATACACAGCCTGCCCTGCTGCACAGAGGAGTTTCCTTGCCAGCACTGATGTCCTGTTTCACTTGCAGGTGATGGACTGTGCCATGCCCCTGATCGGGGAGCACCAGACCGAAGACAGGCAGCACATCACCGAGTTAGTCGTAAGCAAAATGAACCAAATGTTGTCCAAAACTCCTATTCCATCTCCTCAGAGACCCACTGCCACTCAGCAGCCTCAGGTAGGAGCCTTGTGCTTTTCAAATAGAGCATCTTGGTCTATCATTTTCAGCTCGAAATTCTCCTCCGAGAATTTGGACACCTGTGGAACCTCAAGGATCCAGAATTTATCAACACATTTTATCAGTTTGTTATATTTCAGTGAGGTTGTCTCCAGATGGAATCAAGAAGTGCAAGTGTTGCTGTGTTTCTGCCAGGAAATGATCCCTGTGGATTCAGGGAATTACCAGGCTTTGTGATGTTTCCTTTCAGTCCCATGTATAAAATATCACGGAAATATTAAGAAGCTCTATCATGGAAAACCCTTGCCCTGAGGATGTCAGAAATAATACTGACAATAATTCTTGTTCTTGGGAGAAATTAATATATTATAATCTTTTTTAATGTGCTGCAATTCACGAAAATATCTTAGAAATCTAGGAAACTCCTGAAATATGTTCAGCATAGTAGAAAACACGGGTCAAAGGTTGCAAATAGATGCATTTCACTTATTTTATCTTGCTTGGCCTGACAGTTTAAGTGTGGGGATGCAGAGCTCTGCCCCTGGCCTCGACACCAGCTGGCTTTCAGGAATCACCTTTGTGTTTCCATTTCCTTACAAAATGTGGGGTTTATTTTACTGATCCTTTGAATAACTTCAGGGAGTGTGGCGTTTTTGTAAAAGGCTGTGAGAACAGAAAATCTTTGTCCCTAAATTGGAGAGGTGTGGATTTGCTGGGTGGAATTGGATGGATAAGGAATTGGGTGGGTGTCTGTGCCCAGAATGACAGTGTTTAAATAGAAACCAGTTACAAGTGGTGACCTGGGGGGTCTGTACCTAAAAGGGGATTATAAATCCCTTTTTTAACCAAGACTGAGTGGCAGGGGGATGGTTTTAAACAGGAAGAGATTTAGATTAGACATCAATTCTTTACCATGAGGGTGGTAAGGAATGAGAACAGGTTGTGCAGAGAAGCTCTGGGTAAAACACGACCAAATCCACTCTGCCCATGACCTGTCCAGGGCTCTGGTGCTGCCCTGCACCTCTGCCCTCTACGGGCATCAGCTGAACCCTGGAATCAGCTGAGCTGTAAGCCAGGAATTGCCAAGCCTAAATCAAGGATCTATTTTTGCTCCCAGCAGGCTCCACACCAGGTAAACAATTTGAGAACAATTTTGTGGCACACCTCAGACAGACCAGTTCTTGAGGCAGAATGACTAATTTGTTCTTCAAATATCTCATCGTGCTTTAGGACATAAAAATACCCCGTCCCACATGAAAAAAAAAACGTGGTGTGGCTTCTATTTATGTTGCAGCCACTTGAAACTAAGCACAAAATTGTTTCAGCCACAGAACCACATACAATGGAGAAGTTTCCATCCAACATGACTCAAGTCCATTGTAAAGGGCACTGAGAGAGAAAGAAAAAGGGGAAAAAGTAAATCACCTGGTGCCAAAATAGTCCCTTTAAGTCCAGCAGATTATCCAGATATTAAAATGAAGCAAATAGGCAAATTTGGAGTTGCCCAGTCAATACAAGTCAACATAAATCAAAATTTAAAGCAGTAATAGGCAATAGATTCACATTTGATATTTCATATTTTGGGGGGAAATATGTAAGGTCTTGGCTAGTCTTTCCTGGACTTCAGAGCAGCCAGGGGAGGAGGAGTGTTTACTGTTACTGCTGTCATCCAAAGGAACTGGCTGCTTGTTGTGTGTAAATAAAGTTTCCAAGAATTCCCAAAGAAAAACTGCCTACCTGAGTGCAGAAGGAAAATAGGATCCAAGGAGCATTTTTAGAAGGTTCCTAAATTCCTCAGTAACTGCTGTCGCTCAGCATGTCCATGGAAAGGGGGTTTTGCCCTTAAACCAGAGGTTTTGGATGAATGCAGAGATAATATTCTGGGATGATGGACTTCTGGTAGGTTCCTATTTAGTTTAGGTTATTCCTGAAGGATTCAGCCTTTACTGATGGCAGCAGGATGTTATTCCATATTAAGCTTCTTTTGCTTATCCCATCCTTACATTATGGATTGCACTTGAGCAAAAAGAAAAGCTGTGAAAAGCACAGAACCTTCAGAATATTTGCAGTATCTATTAGTTTTTCTCTCAGTTAATCAGACTCTTAAAATTGGTCTTGTTATACCAGTTTAGGGCAGGTAAAGGGGACCTGAATTTCTGCTGAGGATTCCATTTGCAAATACCCATTAATCTTCCCAGCTTTAGGGGAAAATCAAAAAATTTCATGATTTTGTGCTATAAATTCTACAAATGTGTGCTTTAAATTCACACATTTGTAGAATTTAAAGCAGGCAACTCCTCATGTGTAGTTAATTTTTTCACTGGGTTTTCCTAAGAGTAAAATCAGTCTGTCAAAACAAAGCTGCCCCTTTCATTTTTGAACAATCTTCTCCTTTTCTAATGTGAGGAATTATTTCCTATTCTTGAGAAACCCCACACTCATCTGCAGGGCAGGGGGACACCACCCATTTCTACGGGTGACACAAAGTGCAAAGCCAGGGATTTATCCCAAATCAGCTCTGTGCTTGTGTAGGTGTGGCCTTGGAAACCAAAGTTCTGGAGGTATCAAAGAGTAATTGCTGTTTGCTACTTCTGCTTTTAAATGAGCAGCCTATGGTCAATTATAGCTCCAAATGTGCCATGATCTGAATTTCCCTATCATCTGGGGGGTTTAAAAGTGTTTCTAATCTAGTCCAGGCTGTAGCACTGGGTGGATTGTGCATGAAAAAACACCTCAATTCATAAACGCCTACAGTGGCCAGTCCCACTCCAATTAAGCATCCATCAGAAAACAAACCAATGATTGGGAAAATCAGCCTTTGTTTAGCACCGGGCAGCCAAGCCCTGGTGGGAATGGTTGGCCCTGCAGTGTGCTCTGAAGGCTGGCAAGGCTCCCCCGTCTCAGTGCCAGAGGCAGCAAATTCCAAAGGGAAGCCTCAGAGGGGCAGGGCCGGGGGTTGTTAAACCCATTAAATCTGAGAGAGCTGAGTGGGGAGATTTTTAAAATATATGTTTTGTACGTTACCTGTTTATTTATCTGCAAACACTTGCCCAGACTCTGTAGCAGGTTCTGCCGGTGCACAGAGGGCAGAGGGGCTGGGCAGGAGGAGAGCTGGACTCACAGAAATTCTGTTATGGTCAAAAAAATCCTTCAAAAATGAAGTTGTTTCTATTATAGCTTGTTTTACCCAAACCCATGCTGAAAATAGAACTTAATCTAGGAATATGACTTTAAAAGTTTTCCATAAACAAACCTGTTCCTCTTGCAGGCAATAAAATTGTGGGAATATAAATTTCCATATTTTCTAACCTCTTTGACTACTTTTGACAGATCTTTAGAGAAGCCCCTACCAAATTTTTCCTAAAAATCAAGCAAATAGGTTCAACTACCAGTGAATAACCAGTGGAACCACTTATCTTTGCCTCCATGTGTTGGTAGGAAACTCCACTGCCCCGAGTTGTGCTCTGGGTTTTCAGAGCTCTTCAGGAGGTGGCTCAGTGCAGGCTGGTTCAGGCTCGTTCCTGGACAATCATATAAGACAATAATGTCAAAAAAATTCAATAATGGTCAAACACCCACTCAGAGCTGCCTGTCAGGTCCCGAGGTGAATTGTGCTGGAATAAATTCCGCAGAGAAAATGACATTGTCCCTGAGAATCACCATAAAATGCAAATGTTTATGGGTGTGTGAGCAGCGAAGCTGAGGGAAATCCTGTTAGGAAAATGTTCATGCAGTCCTGTTGCATTATCCACGAAAGAATAAGGGATTTAATATCCTTAATGGAAGGAAAGAAGGAAGGAATCTGTGCTCCAGAGGCACAATATCCACAACGTGGTGACATCACAAGAGCAGAGCATTCCCAGCTACATCCTGGTTCTGTCTGCTGTAAGAGAAAGGAGTGGCACAGTGCTAATAAGCCCATTACAAAACCAATGTATTCTCCTTTCCCTGACCCTTATATGGTATCCTTTATCCAGTTTTATCCAGTTTTATTGTTCCATGTCCAGAGAGAAAATTGAACCACCTGTGGCCATAGTGTAAATAACAAAAAGTGTGAATTCTAGAGACAAAAGCAATCCATCAGCAAACTCCCTGTTCCTGGGTTTCCATAGGATTAGCCACAGTTGTTACCTTCCATCTCTGGTATTTCGTGGGGATTTTTTAAAGGAAACTGCTTATGATGAGCAGCAATTTGCTTCAAATCACTGGATTTTTTTATGATGACCAGAAAATGTAGTTGTTTGGTTTGATCTCAGCTGAAGGGAACACATTTAATTGGGAAGGATCCCCTCATGGAGTTACATGGAAATGGAGAGTTCAGCATTAGTCTGCTTGCTAGGAGTAAACTTCTCTGCATGAAATTTGGGGTGTGGGCCTTATCCCTAAGTTATTTTCTGCTTTGAGAGTCTTGTAGAGGTTCACTCCAATTTCCACCCTTGATTAAAAGAGAAACCTTGACCAGAATAGGAACTGCCTGATAAAATAAACCAATTAAAAGGCCACACTCAATGATCCTGTGTGAGAGAGCGTGAAGGAGGGGTTCACTGAGGGTCCTGCAGAGCAGACCACCCCTCACAGAACTGGGTCTGTCCTAACAGAGGGGTTTCAGCACAGCTTGCCTTCAGGAGGTTGCTAAACCACCCAACAACCCCCAAACCCACACATGGTGAACTCCCTTCTCTTGGGAAGAGATGGAAAGAGGGGACAAATGGCCATCCCATGGCCATAAAGCTGCCGTGGCCGGGTTTGTGGAACAGCATCCCGAGTACACGGGAGATCAGCCTGATTCCTCTCGGCTCCGGGAGGGCAGCCCAGAGACCCTGCAAAACAGGGCTTCGCTGCATCCCTCTGCCATGGCTTCTCTCGCCAGGTGTTCCTGGCCCCAAGCTCTCCCCCGAGGCCCCCCCGAGTGCCCCCCGGCCAGGGCACACAGAGTGTCCCTGTGGAGCCCGGCTGGGCCCCCTGCAGCCACCCCGAGCAGCCCCGGGCACCCCCTGCTCCCTGTGCACCTCGCAGGCTCTGGGGGCACCCAGGGCCAGCAGCGCCCCCAAACACCGCCCTGCCTCTCCCACCACTCCCACCGCCCAGAAAATCCTTTTAAATCCTTGGGAAGATAAATCACATTTCTTATCAAAATACTTCCACGGTGCTTGTGGATGCCTCCCTAAATATAGAGAGAATTTATACCACTGGCATCAAAACTCACAAAGAGCAAGGCAAAATATTGCTGGGGCACATAAATCACGCACCACGAAATGCAAACCTTCCAAAGGGTATTTCAGTCAAAAGCCATTCTGAAAACTGTCGTTTTTGCTGGAGGTGGCGCCCCCTTTACTGCAGTATTTTGGTTTTTTGCATCCCAGCGACACCTTGTGGATTTTCTTGTGGAATAAATTACTTTTTCTTGTGGAATAAATAACTTGGGGAATTATCTATTATTTATTATTACAAGGTTTTACATCATATTCCACAAACTGAATCACATTAAAAAATGCAACTTCTTTATATTTTACAAATCAGAAATGCTCCCTACTCGAAAATTTTTCATCATGTTACTGTAATGCATTTTTTAAATTTCTTTTCATTATTTTAATATGGAATATATTTTAATAGGCTGCCTTAATGTGNTAAAAACCCCTTTTGATTAAAATAGGCACACAGAGATAAACATTGTGTGTATATATATATACACACAATGTTTATCTCTGTGTGCCTATTTTAATCAAAAGGGGTTTTTAACCTCTTAGTTATGTTATGGTAGTGAAAATATAAGAACAGCTGTTACTCTTTCAGATCCCAATATAAACATATGGAATTAAGAAAAGCAGCAGAAAATAAACAACTAGGAGCCTGGGCTCACCACATCCTTGTAAAAGGCTGCATTTGGGGCACAGTTCATGCCAGTAAAATTTATTTATCACAAGTATAAAATGATGGGGGTTTTTTTCCTACACTGAGGTTGTTTTGTCCACCTTTGAACAGGGCAGGTCCTGCATGTGAGGGACAGAGGCCTCAGCAGAGGCAGGACTCAGCTGTAGCTGCTGGATGAGGGATGTTCATGTATTTAAAGTCCCCATTTCATTAGCTAAGCTTGATTTATTTTCAACATTTGAACTCGACGTGCAGGTATTGCAATATATCAAAGCCACAAAGTTCATGCAGGAAAATAAATCCTAAAGCCTTTAATATCGATAAGGACACAACATGTAAATATTGGAGCAGGAATTTTACTAACAAAGTGGCTGTGAAAGTGAAAAGAATTGGTTTAAAATCCTTCCCGAGCTCCTGCACCAGCAGATGGAGTGAGAGCCAAGGGAGGCACAGATGGGCTGCTCAAAGCTGATTTTGAACCTCCCCCTGAACAGAGGCCCCAGGTAAATAATTGGGGATAAATCTCTGCACAAACACTCTGGGATTTTAGCTGTGAATGTATCCATCAAATGAGGGTGATTAAATCAAAACACTGATAATGGTGGTCCTGCTTAGCTTCTGCAGGGACCTGATGGCCTTTACGTAGAGAAGGCTACACTAAAGGTCATCATTAAAGTTTCAGGGTTATTTGGCCAAGTTTCTACTGACATCAACAGAAATGTGTCCAAATAAAATAAAGCTTTCTGGGCGTAGCCTGATTTTTAAATTTTTATTTAAATTTCTGAGTACTCTACATTGAATGCTTATCACCAGCAGAGTACCTGGAAAAATAACTGATTTCTGCAGACAGGCCAAGCAAAGCTTGGTAAGAGAAAGATTTGCTCACAAAAATACTCACTAGAAGAGAATCCCAAAGGAAAAAGCCCCTGACAGGGTCAGGCTTCAGGCCCAGGAGGATTTGGATGATTCAGTTTTGTGTAGAACACAGTGCTTCAGCCTTAGTGCTGACTTTGTAACTCAGAAGGCCACAAAGTGCTGGTAAAACTCAAAAATAAAACAAGTATTATATTTAATAGATACTTTCCCCCATTTATCTTAAACATAATAACATTAATATTCTCTTTTTGTCTTCATTCACATAACAAAATGAGGCTTTTCTTAAATTTTTATTAACTTTTGCCAGTGATCTGATCAACTCACAATCTGCCAGTGGTATTGGGAATTCTGACACTCCATGATCCCTCCCCTCAGGAAGAAAGAAAATAATTGGAGTTTAAAGTAATCCTGAGCCCACCACGATGGAGTGGCCTGTCCTTCTGTGAGAAGCAGCTTTTTGGTCCCACAGGCATTTTTTTGGAAACTGCAAAAATTATCCTCATTCCATTCTAGAGCAAACCCCATCCTCTTCCCATTTAGAGCAAGGGAAGCAGTGATCCCATCGTTACAGACCAGGGAAAAGCTCCCACAGACACAAACAGGACAGGAGAGCCCAGGTTGGACCTCTGTGTTTTGTCTTAGTGCTGTGGTTACTACCACAGATAGCATCCTTTGATTTTTGTATTTTACTTTTAATCTATTTTTACTCTCTGATCTCGTTTATTTGAGCTGAACCTAACAGAAATATCTTTTTTTTGGAGGCTTCTCCTTGGTCTCCCTGCCTTTCCCCACCATGGTGGGTGTTTCCCCTCTCCTTTTTGTTATTATTCCCTGTCTCCACTTGACTTTTCTGTTTGATTTCTCTGACCTTTAAATCATACCCTGTTAAGCAGAGCTGGCTGGCTTTTCTCCATGTTTAACTTGCAGGAATTCTGCCCCTCTCCCCAGCCATCCCCGCCACGGTTTATTTTCAATAAGGACCGTGTGCTAAATGTGTGTCAAAACCTTTAAACAAGGATAAGCACCAAGAGAAATTATGGAAGGATCCAAACCAGAGCAGCTCGTTTTCAACTATTCTTGACTTGTCCATAGGAAAAAAATAAGCATCCCTCACACACGGACACGCTTCCAGCTCTGGAATGTGGTGATGGACTTCTGGAGCTGCCAGCAGAGCAAACTTCTCTTCAGCTGCTCCAAAATCCCTCTCCGGGGTGTCTCAACTTCTGACAGAGACTCGGGGGGTTTTCAGAGCTCAGAGCAGCCCCCAAAGCTCCTGGGGGTGGCTGTGGGCTGGAGCAGCACCACGAGGAAGAGAATCCATGGATGGTTCTGTGTGTGGTTCTTACCAGAGCCCTGAACTTCACTTTAGTTTGGGAGGAGCTCAGGGGTCTCTCCCAGTGCCTGTTTTCTGTGCCCCCTCCCACCCACTCCACAGCTCTGTGACCCTAAATATACAAAATGTGGATTCTCAGACTGAAATTGAGGCTGCTCCACCATCTTTCTTCCAGACTTTTTTGCTTCCAAGGATAAGCTTCAGCTCTGAGAGGATCCAGTAACGATGGATCTCTGCGGCTCAAGGTGATGCTCTGCAGAACTTAAGCTCCTCCTGTTCGTGCAAGGATCACTTGCTATCCCATATTTCAGAATAGTCATAAAAATAACCTACTTTTTGTTAAAACTGGAGGGGCAGACACAGTACAGAATCACCTAAAGTCCCTGGGCTCAGGGGTCAAAACCTTCTCTACAATTTCCACCCTCAGCACAGGATTTTGGCACTATCAGCCACGCCTTATCCAGTGTGAATGTGGAGGTTCCTCTGCACACTGGGAAAGAGAGAGGAAATTCTCCTTGGCAGTCACAGGATGTTCTCCTGGATCTGCTGTACCTTTTTTCCTGCTTTTCCATCTGTCTTTGAGCTCTTGCCCTGCTCCGAAGTCCCACCACACTCAGTGTCAGCACACGGGGGAGCTCGCTGCTCTCCCGGACTCCACATCCCTTCCCTTCCGTGGGGAACAATCTTCCCCCTGGGAAGAGCTGCCTGAAAGCTGCTGTGCCACTCTGTGGTTTTAATGTTCCCTGCCCCAAAAGCAGAAGTGGAAATCTGACTTCTTCAAGCAATAAAAGAGCTGCATCCTTGTCCAGTGGAATTATTGCCTGGCTGTGGAAGGGAGCAGAAAGCTTCAATCACTGATTCTACTTCAGAAATTCATTTTCCCTAATAAGTCAACATCCTACTTCTTCTCTAGAAACCTCATCAGATTGAGAGGTGGGGTGATTTTTTGTTCAGCAGAATAACAGAAAATAGGGCTGGAATGGACAGTGGGAGTTCAGCCGTTTCAGTATCTCAGGGAAAATGCTGGAGTGTCCATGGGAACAGCACTGAGACCCTGCTGGGTGCTCACCTTCCCCGAGCCACCTGCTCTGCTGGGAGCATCCCTGCCCAGGTGGGCTTGGAAAAAAATGATCTTCAAGGTCCCTTCCAACCCAAACCATTCTATGTTTCTATGATTTTTAAAACTGTGTGTAAAAATATTCGAGAAAGGGGAGCTATTGCCTGGGAAGCATTTAGTTATCTAGCAATGGAAAACAGTCTAAAAATCTAAGTTAGAATACTTCAAACATTCATCTACTATCTACTCTCTACTTAAACTATCTCAATGACCTCTCTCCTTAGCAATCACTTTTTTCCTTAGTTCTCCTGTTACCTAAGTGTTTTACTATTTATTCCTGTTCCTTTATGAGCTCTAACTCGGCTGGTATTTTGGCAACTCTCAATCAATCCCTCTCCTTCTTGACCTGAAAAACATGGCTTTCCCCTCAAATATTGAAATACCTATGAAAAGCTCCTGTCCTTGCATTACAAAGAAAACCAAAAGAGACCCAAAAACAACTCTACGTGCTCCAACTACAGTTCACAAAGTCTTCAACCTCAGCCAAATCAAAATCAATTTTTGCTGGGACTCTGTTTAGCATCTCTTTTGCCCAAGGGCTATTTCCCTGCCAAGTTGCTGCTTTTGCTCCCACCCATTTCAACATTCTTCAGACTGCTCAAAATTCAAGTGTATATGAATCCAATCTGCATTTAAATAAAGGTAGAAAAAGAAGTAATGCCCTGATCAAATTCTAATACAACTTATTTGAAGAATAAACATTTGAAGAACTTTTATATAAAGAAGAACTTATATGAAGAATTATAATGTATCTCTTATATAGAACTTTTAATAAAATTTGAAGAACTTTTTCTGGCAGTTCCACCCCTAAAATTTTAAGGAGACTGTTTCAGGTAAGCGTGGAAAGGAAGGAAGTGCTACAGGGACATCTAGAGACATTTGTGTTCTCAATAAGTAGTGGGGGTTGTCCTCTGGCTGTAATTAGCCAATATTCCTAAAGGTCATCATGCAGCCAAACCCTCCCTTGTTCTGCCTGGAGCTGAGACATCACTGGAGTGTATTTGCAGCATTATTGTGGCTTGGAGGCTTCCCCGAGTGAAGCTGTATTTTTGGGGGGCAGTTATATAAACAGCCAACCCCTTTGAACAGGAGAGCTCCTTTAGGCAGCCCTACAGAATGCTCCTGTCAACATCAGCACCCCGTTCTCCTTGGGAATTCGGGTGGGATATGGAAGTTGTGCTCCACAAAATGAAAACCAAAGGGGCTCCTTCGGCCATCAGTCACCACACCTCGCTCAGGACATCCTAAACCATCCCAAACACTCTTGTCCTACTGATTCTGCTCTCTAGCCCTGAGCATCCACATGAGGAGCTGTGCAGGGCCATTTTCCATGATCAAATCCTGCATTTAACCCTTGATCCCTGCAGTGTTTGAACCAAGCACGTTTGCAGATCAGAGCTGCAGCACAGGGAAACATGTTTGTGCTGAAAGAAGGTGGTAGGAGGGTGAACTTCTAGGCTGGGCAACAAAGGAAAACAAAATCAGCAAGAGGGGTGAATACATCTGCAGGACAGGTCTGGTCCAGCACCTCTGCTCGGAGAGGAGTGAGCAGCTCCCACAACTGCATTGGCACCACCTTGCAGAGGGGAGAAGAACAGCCTGCAGTTAATTTGCCAGCAACTGGTGTTTTAGAAGGAGCCTGGATTTTATTAAAGGTCTTGGCTCAGGGCAGCAAACAAGGCTGGTTCAAAGCCTGTCTTTAATATCAAGTATCAAGGTCTCTGACTGTCTGAAAGAAAGACTCTTGAAAAGGGCTGGATTACTACAGACCATTGAAAAACCATGAGTAAGATTTCTCAATTAGGAATGTAATGCTAATTAGACATTTTGGGTCAGCCTGGGTGGGTTGGCTAATTAGCCAAAGTAATATACCCATGTGATTGGCCTGGAGTGTGGGTGAGGCTCCTGGAAGCACCAGGTGATATCTGGTGAAAAAGAAGGAAAAAAAAAAAAAGGATGTGTGGGTGGTAAAATCAGGACAGCTGCAGTCAGTGACTGGAGAGGAGGAAATACACCTTCAACAGAAAATGCACAAAGGCTCCAAACTCTCAGCAGAGTTGAGGGAAGGATTAGTGAGCTCCAATAATGTTTATGGAAAGCTTCATTTAGGATAAAATCATTTCTTGGGGAGATGAGAGATATGCAGATTGCGCAAGGGCTGGTGTTGTCGTGTCAAGTCAGTGCAGTTGTGTGATAAAACCTGAGACATCTCAGTGCAAGAACAAATGGCAGATTTGCTCCAGCCTCGGGGCACGGGGCAGACAGAGGCCCTGCAGATGTTGTTCCAACATTAAAGCAGATGTGAATTCAAACTGCCAGCCTGTGTTTCTAAATAGAACATGAGTTTTACCTGCGTAGTCTTTTGTTTTAGTGGAAAAATGAGAACTCTCGTATCCTCCCTGGCCACCCTGTGCCACTGCTGAGAGCCCCACTTGGGTTGTGGCCCTTGGCAAGGGTAGGGAGCCTATCAGGTGCTAATCATGGTAATTATAATTATAAAATATGGTGTGTGCTTTCTAACAAAGTCACGTGGTCTCTTTGGGCCTCCAGAAAGAAACTCCTGGAGTTCTTGAAGCCCCAGTCTTGGTTTTCCTCCCAGAGCTCTCTGCACGTCCCACTGCCCCGGGAGCGGAGGGGAGGCTGCCAGGAGCATCCCAGCTCTGGGACAGGCCAGGAGCTGCCTCCTCCAGGGCAGCTTTTCCAGTTTCCACTCCGGGGTAATTGCCCTGGTCTCCCAGGAGCTCCTGATGCAAATGCAGATGTTGCAGGGAGCACATTATCCAGAGTGGATGCCACAAACACTCTGGGTGCTGAACGCAGCTCCTGCATGTGGCTCTGAAAATCAGAGCGAGGAGGGAAACCAAAGGAGAGGAATCTCACCCACACTAAAGCACTGTGACATTTGCTGGTGGCTTTCTCTTTCCTTACAAAATTTTCTTATTTCCTGCATATCCTCATCCCTTTAGCGATGCTCACCAGGAACTGTGTAAGTGGGTCAGGTAAATCAAGGATCAGAGTTCGTGTGGATCATTTTTACTCCTCATTTTGGTCTTTATAGGTTGGTAACGCTGAATAACGAGACTTTTAGACCTGCCCTGTGCCCTTTTATTTATGCAGCTAAAGCAGACAGAGCAACTTGCAGCAGCTGCATGCACTGGAGAGTTGTTTTGCCATTGAGAACTGACAGCTGCATTGCTGGGCAGGGATTCACAGCTTTAGAAGCAAGATTTATTCTGTAAATAAAGCACTAGGAGCAAGATCAAATGCAAATCAATCAGAAAAAAACGCAGTCAGTTCTGCAGGATACATGTTTAATTGATTTTGCATTTGTTCTTTAATAAATTCTGCATTTTTTTTTCCTCTTGACAGTTAGCAATTTCATTTCTGGGTCCTTAAAAAAACCCCTAAGCTATTATGTCAAATGATTTAACATCTTTCACGTTTCAAAATATTAGAGATGGGACTAAGACAAGGTTTGGACTCAAAAAGTCATGTTCCCAGAGGGTGTTCTGCTCCAAGGTTTTGGTTCAGGCCCATCTTTTCCTTTCACAAGTATCCATGTGAAAAGGATGCTGCCAAATAAACCTCCTGTTTTGAAAAGTGAAGTATTACATGTGTTTCTAATAACATGTCAGATGGAGAAGCATGAAGTAATTTCAGTTATTTTTATTATTTGTCTGTGGTTTTTGCTTTCTTCTTTCATTTTGCTTAGCAAAACAGTGAAGCTGGAGCAGCCCATCTCCCTCCCCACTTACAGCCAGCAAATCAAAGTGAAACTGTCACTGGCAAAACTCCTGCTGTGCAAACGCTTCTGGATACAAGTGAACAGAGTTAAAATTAAATTATTTCTTAAATTACACAAAGGTATCTGTTGAAATCCATTTCCCATTCAGTCTGTCCTAAAAAATAAAAGAGAGCAGAAGCATCGAGAGAAAAAAATGGTTCCTGGTGCTGGGAACTGAGGATAACGTCCTTCCTCAAAGGGAGGTGAGGTTTGGGAAGGCACTCCCTGCATCCTGCTCACATGCTGCAAAGGGAAAGCAGTTTTTATAAGAGCTCAGCTTTGGACTAGCCCAGGATTCATATATCATCTCAGGCAGCAACTAAATTAAAAAATGGTATCTGGAATAAATTTAAAGTATACGTTCAGTCCCACCAAGAGCGAGTTTTCTAATGAAAATAAAGACAAATTAGTGGAAAATTGGAGCCGAGCTACTCTAATTTTTTTTTTTTTCTCTTCTGTTTTCAAATGTATTTTCCAGAGTGGATCACTAAAGGAGCCAGAGCCAAACAAAATCCCACCTCAGCGACCACCACCTCAAGGTTGTTTACAGTACATTCTCGACTGTAATGGCGTTGCAGTAGGACCAAAACAAGTCCAGGCTACTTAGATAATTGAGACCAAAAGCAAGGGTTAAAGCAAAAATGAAAAGAGAAAAAAACCCCACAAATTGACAGAAAAGAAACAAACAATCTAAATGCAACCATCCCAGTTTTGTTGGATTTGCCATTGTTTCAGTGCTGACCTGGACTGTGTTTTTTCTATGCAGTGTCAACTCTCCCGTCTGGTTGTTTCCTTGTTCCTGTCTGTGCGTGTAATGCTTTCCAACCTTCCTCTGTAAAACTTGTGATTGCAGGGCTGCTGTCAACAGTGTACAAAGAATGTGCCTCTCTAGAGCCCAGTGCCACTGTACATCATGGATGGTTAGACAGTATTTTTGGAGTATTCGATATCGTTCAGTAAAACTGCCCCGAGGTGCAAACCCCCGTCCCTTTGCTTACTCTGTGAGTGTGTGCACACTGTACTCATAGCCTTTATTTTTCTGTGCGTGTGCATGACCAATAGGTAGGTGATCCAGATATATTTTTAAAAGTCTAGATTAGGATTTGCTAGTGAGGCTTTTTATTTATAATTTTATAAAGTTTATTAACCTTTGAGTTTTACTTATACGCAAGTGGAAGTCTGCTATTTTTCAGTGACTCCATAAAATACAGTTCTTCCCAAGGAATATTTAAAATATCTTCTATTTTACATACTGGTATTCATATTTTTAGTAATTCTGCATTAAATTATTAGCTACAAAGCTATGTAAATGGGCCACCTATGTGCAATATCTCAGTGAAAGTGTGAGTATTTAATGTATCCTATTTCAATTAAGTAGTACCTTTTGTTGTCATTCTGAATTAGTAATCTATGGAGATTTTTAATGAAAACTAATGCAAATACTTTCAAAAAATCTTACACTTACCTAAGATTTAAATCCCAGGGTCTTTGGTGAGAAGTACCTCAAGGACTGTTAAACTTCCTGTTAGAGCTCATTTCATTTCAAACACTGAGAAGTGAGGGGATGGCAGACCAAGGTACCTTTAACCAGCTGAGGATCCTGGGTTAGAAAATGCAAGATCAAAATGTCAGTGGTTTTCTTTACCAACTCAGGTCTCCTATTTTACACCTACAAGTATCCAGAGAGCTGTAAAGAAAATCCAGTCTCGACGTTATCCACATAAATAGGGTTTATAAGAACTGCTTTGACATCAAACATGCAAAAGGACTTGAGATGCCTGACAACTGCTAGATTTTCTGTAGGTAAATCCTTTGTGATTTTTACATAAGTGATTTCTAATGTGATTTTGGGAGAGCTCCACAGGCAGGCAGTTAATCTGTTGTGAGAAATCTAGCCTAGAATCACGAGCTGCACACTGCTGGCATACCAGAAAGCTTAGTTGCAAGCGAGCCACAAAACTGTAATTTTCATCTTGAATATGTACAAAGATGACTAGTGGCCATTAGTTTAGTGCAAACAATTATGTTTAAAGGGAAAACAGCCTGATGTTCTATGTCTGTTTTCCCTACAAACACTGGAAAAAGTTATCAGTGAGTCTCATCATTCTTAGTGTTTCTTTTATTCGTACGAGCTGGCTGGTAAGATGAGAATTAAGGTATGCATTATTAGCTATTTAAATGTTTGTGGTAAGTGCTACTGTTTACTACCTATCAGTAAATTACATGAATATTTTGCTTTAGTGATCAGCATTTGTCTGGGTCAGTGATCATTCCAACGATGGCATTGGCTGTTCTGTTCTCCATTAAGGAAATTCCACCTAGAAATCAGGTTCACAAATCCTTACCTCCAGACACCCTAAAAGTGAACAAACCATACTGCCCTGGGGTGGAGAGCTGAATCTGATGACTGATTTTCCTTTCAAGCAGTTGGTATTTTTTGCATGGAGTAGTGCCAGTATTCACAAGTGCTTTTCACACGACATTTGTGCGTTGTGTGTGCGCGGAAGACCTGGGTGTCTGAGACAGGATTCCAGCCTGTTCCCTGGAAAGGATTCGCAGGGGCACACACAATTCCTACATCCCACAGCCAAGAAACAAGCCAAGATGTCTCTCTGCATGTCAGCATGCTTAGGTGCAATATTGTGGGTAACAGGGAACAGATGTTTTACAGTGTAGGCTTAATGTTCAGTTCTGTTGAGTTATTTTTGGTAAAAGTTTCTTTCATGATTGTTGCCTTTTGTACAACCCAGCTGCAAGAAAGTGAGCAAACGCTGGAAATGTGACAGCAGTATATCTTTTATGTGAAATCTCTTGTACAGCTTAATGTGCAATAAAAGAAAGTTATATCTGTCTTCAGTGTAAAGTTTCTGGCATTCAAGCCTGTACGTACAAGTGGGGGAAAAAAACCTCTCTGGTTTTCAATATTGAGTGAAAGGAGGCTAATAAGAAAATGCTCCTTATTAAGATGTTGCAAGACCATGTTATCACCTTCAAATATTTCCTACAAAAGTGGTTCAGATTAATAAACAATGAAGGCACATTCCTTAACATTCAGTACGTGCTATTTATCTTTCTACACCACAACACGCTGCTACAACTGTGTTAAAACTTACTGAGGCATTAGCTCATACTGTCCTCACACACACACACTGGCACCTCATGCAGTAAGGGGAAAGTTAACTATAAAAGCAATTTAAAAACAAAACAAAATCATGTATTTTTTGGCAGCAGTACATCCAGATATGAAGGGTTTCTTTTGGAGACCTGAGCAGATGAAGTGTTTTACTTGCACTAAATATCTATGCAAGACTAAAAATTCCCAGATATCCAGAAGGTCTAGCTCAGTTGTGTTCCGTGATATTTACAACAGCTCTTATCCTGAGTGAAGCATTATACAAACAAATACTCAGAGTTTCCCCCCATCCTTTCTTCCCCTAAAGTCAGGTGTTCTGAGTGCATTTGCATGTGCAAGAGTTCAAATTCAGTTATAACAACCATCGGTCCAGAAAACCCCAGTCAGACCTGGGAGCTGAGATAAAAGCAGCAAGCCCTGACGTCTGACACAGCATTGTTTCAGTCAGAAAGCAGAAAAAACCCCACAGGATGATGCTGTAGCATCTTTCAGCCATGGATTTCACAGCCTGAGTCTCTCCTGCACGTTGTAGTTTCACACTTCACGCAGTAGTTTGCCAGTAAAGTGCCTGCCTGGTAAAGAGTTAGTAATGACTTTCTTGTGTTTCTTGTAATGTTCTTGACATATCTCACTAAGGGGTTAAGTAAGTTATGAAAATACTTTCAATTAGCCAGAAAATTTCAGCATGAAGTTGTTTTACTGCTGCGAGAGTGAATCTTGGAGAAATATTACAGAAATTATTTTAAGACTTTGGAGGAAGAAAACTGCAATAACTCCACAGAAAATAGTGAATGTCTTGCTGAAATAGATATTACTGCTGTGTTCAGTTAACTCACAGCCTCTCCTTGCCTTGGGCCAAAACTGTTCTGGGGGTAACTCCGTTGATTTGGTTTGAGGTCAGTACCTGGGATAAATTGGGTGCTATTTAGCAATTTTAAGGCTGATTCATAGGGGCTCCAAGCACGTTCCTAATGTACCAGATGTGAGTAGTGCTGTTGCCTCCATGCAAGCGCAGCCCCTGCGAGTAGACCTTTGCCTCGAAAGTAGCGTTAATCACATTGGAGGATGATTTTAAAGTGTTGGATATGAAGTCTAAATAAGGCCTCTTTGCAACTATAACATTATGAAGTTTTTCTTGTACTGAACCTAGGGGGCCCAGTGCAACCCCAAGGAATGCAATCCCAAAGCCAGGAGCCATTGCAGCCCCAGCGCGTGTTCCCCGCGGGGCAGGCAGCAAAGCCCGCAGCCTCGCAGCCCCAGCGGCCGCCCGGACCCACCACCCAGCAGCCACGGCCCCAGGCCCAAGGTCCTCCCAGCTCCAGGTTATCAAAGGAAGCAGAGCCACAGCCACAGCCCCCGCCAGAGCCACAGCCTGCGCCACAACAGAAGCCTCAGTCTCATCCGCAGCTTAAGTAAGAGTCGCTTTATCCATTCCTTTTTTCTCCTCAGGGCACTGTGTAACTGGGGTTTGGGGGTTGGTCTCATAGTCAGGGGGAAAATGTACGTGCTGTTCCCAAGTTTAAAATGAGGTGAAATATTTCGAAAAGCTTAATCTCTGTTAATGGAGTAAAGTAAGGCACTGTCATTAGGTCTATCCTAAGCGCTGCAGAAAATTTCATCTGCCAGTTGTGCAATTTCTGCCCCAGCCAGGTCTGAAAAAGCATCATCCTTCTTGTCTTTGTTTCCTCCTTTTGGTGCCACTGACTCACGGGCTGGGTGTGCTGTCAGCCTGCACTCCAGGAGGAAGTCTTATCTCGTTCAACTTTTAACCTTGCAGTCACTGAGACAACAGATTCCGTTTCCAAAGGCCTCACTAAGGCACAATCCGGGCTGGAAAATGTTGGACAGTGGCTGCTAAATTGGTTCTTTATGCTGCCCTTGGTTGTGCAGGAGATGTGCTCAAGCCATTCTCAGAGAAGGCTGCACAAAACTCAAAAAAAAAAAAAAGTGGTTGTCCCACTTCTGGAAGATTCCTTACTGATTTACCTGCATCCAGTGAGGAATATGGAAAGGGTCCCCCCTCTGAGCTCAAACCCAGCCAACAGAAACCTCAGGGAAGGCATCAGCAGAAGTTTGCACTTTTCCAGTGCAGCAGCCCTGACACAACTATTGCCAGGAGAATCTCAGACACATCTCCTTAGTCTGGTATGTACAAAGACCTGCACGGAGTCTTTGTTTCCTCCAAGGAACACAGATCCCCTTGTTCCACCCACTCCTGTGCTAACACCAGTGGGAAACACCCCTGGGTCCTCCCCTGAGCCCAATTCAGTGCCAAAGATACGCTGGATGACAATGTGCAAAGAGGACAGTATTTCCCTTGCCTCCCTGGGACAATGTGTTTCTTTATTCTGCTTTGTAATCATAAACCTCAAATTGATTCATCCATCATTTAAATACGCGTAGAGAATAGAGAGGTGGATTTTTTAAAGCAAGATGGAAACCAGTTTATAGTTTGAAACTTAACTTGACAACTTGTGACGTTGAAGAAAAGCAGCTAGGAACTGTTACAGAAGGACTCTGCCACACGCTGGTTCCCAGCTGTCTCCTTTAATTTTTTTGTTCACATCTAGATTCGTTTTCTCTTCTTCAAATGGAAGAGCCTCTCTTTAAAACAAAATAACAAAGGAGAAATGAAAATTTTTAAGATGTAAGATATAATAAGAGCAGCTTTTATAACTTTCAGAAGCAGTTTTAGGTCCACACCAAGGCTCAGATCTCCTGCCTGTAGGATTAACTCTATTTGCATGTGTATGCTTTGTATTCACCCACATGCTGTTGCCTAACCTGTATGTACATGTTATTAATCTGTGAATAAATATTTAATTAGGCTACTTATTGTGTTACTAATCAAGTCAAGTGCTGCTTCCCACCCTCCCTCTTTCAGTGAGTACAAACAAACATTTATCAGTCTATTCTCATTAGCACAACTATAATTTATGAAAAACCTAAAACGCCTGCAGCACTGTTTGCTGTACATTATTAGTTTAGAAGCAGAGAAGCTGCAAACCATGAGGAGTCTGAGACAATCTGAATAAGGAAAGTGCTTCAGTTTTACTAGAGCCAAAACTGAAATCTATTGTTCTGAGATAAAAATGAAATCAGGTAACTCCTTTTACCCAGTGTAGGGATGTCTATGTAAAAAGCTGATAACTCATTAATGTGTTCTATTTCAATTCAAGCCTATTTTTTAGATGTTATTTTATCTGAAAAGTCATGAGTTAAGTTTTAAACTTTAGCTATTTTCCTTCTTGTTTTCCTTGTAATGTTTTTCATGGTCTTGGGAACTTACATAAGGTACATGATAGCACTAAGTAGCACTGCTAGACTAACTGCTTATAGACAAGGAAAAATATATCTTATTTGAGGTATATTTTTAAAGATATAAAATGTCTTTAAACCTCTATTAAGGATCTAATGCTCAAAACATATAGACAGAGGAACACCACATTACAATCTAGGATCCAAACTCTTGTAAAGTACCTGATTTTTCTCTGTGCACAACTATTTGCGGCCTTCCCAAAACACAATTATTAATCATCCCTGTTGGGTTGTGATTGGGATTTCGTAGCCAGGCCCACATTTTCCTCAAGCTCTTATTTACGTCATCCAATTCAGATCTGTAGAAAGAAAACAAAACTCTGGAGTGTTCCTTAAAAGAAATACTATCCTCAAGTCTCCCTCTGAAGCCGGGGGGCAGGAGGAAAGTGCTGTGGGGTACAAAACTGTGTGGTCCATAACTCCATCGCTGGTGGTGAAGGCCCATGTTTTTCCGTGTAAGAGGGAGAATGTCCCTCCTCTCACGCCGGGATCAGTGCTGGGGGGGAGGCTGGGCCGATGTGACCATGCAGAACCTGCTGTGTTTGTGTCTTGCAGCAAGTCGCAGTCCCTGACCAACGCCTTCAGCTTCACAGAGTCCTCCTTCTTCCGCTCGTCCGTGAACGAGGACGAGGCCAAAGCCGAGACCATCCGGAACTTGAGGAAATCCTTTGCCAGTCTGTTTTCTGATTAGCCAGCTTCGTGTACACCTGAGATAGTCTGACACCGCCGTGAATGTCCCATCGGTTTTGTTCTCCCTGTGCCAGTGCCCTTCTCTACTGTGCTCACTGTTGTACCAAGCAATATGTTAAACCTACGGAAACACAAATAAATAGCAGCAGGACTTTGGTGAGAGAGATCCCACCCAGGAACATGTAAAAACATCTGTAAAGAAGGAAGGGTTCCATTGCTCCCACAGAATGTCCAATTCTACGGTCCTTATCCATTGTAATATTGTGGCCTTACTGTGACTGAAGTATATAATCCTATTTGAGACTCCTTTGTAGAATTGTGTTAATAAAGCATTGAGGAATGGGTTTCTCCTCGCTCTGCCCGTTTCCAATGCATTGCAATGCATGTGTATTTCGTGTGTAAATGTTTTGTACTGCAGAAGTATAGTCTTGACTTGTTCTTGCCTCCCAGATTCAGGAGGCGATTCACACAGACATTCTTGTCAAGCCACATAAATAATGTGAGAAATTGAAGCAGTTTCTTCCTCCTTATCCAACCCTCCCATCAGCTGGTTGTAGACTTCTGATGTATTGCTGGGAGTTATCAGTACACTAAATGTCATAAATAGAGTGTATATGTACTACTGTATCTCCATATGTCTATTTAAATAATTTATTTCCAAACTGTAACCATAACTGGGTTTAGTTGCAAAGAATATGCATGATGTTACCCTTATTTTTGTGAACACCTTCTAATAAATGTAAAGTCCCATGCCTGATTTAAAAAATGTCTTCTACAAAGCTTGTTTCGACATCGATATATATTGTCTATTTTGACTGATATCAAGAGGGTAACTTTATGATTATAAAATATTTGGACACAAACTACAGCTGTAAGAAAATAAACTATCACAATGAATTCCTTTGTTGAATCAGCATTGTAAAAAAAAACGCTATAAATTGTTGGAATCACATTTACATTTTCTACCGAGTTATGTCTTTTAAAAATATTTCTCTGACTTGTGGAAACAGAATTGATCCCAGACTTTGAGGCAGTAGCAGTGGTTGTTAACAAAAGTTATCTGAATCACACTGAAGCTTGTTAGTAATCTCTAGACTATCCATTTCCAAATGATTTTCATGTCATTCTGAATCTCTTATCATGAATCACGTGCAATCCTTGCCAGAGAACAGTGCTAACGGAGGAAACAAGAAAAAAATAACTAAGATCAACATGGCTGAGGGAGAAAAAGAGCAACACCGTGGTCACTTAAAAACCCGCTGGGATTTGTAGTGGGTTTGGAGGGACACCTCTGTTTGCCTCAGAAATTGTAGCTCTTGGAGATGTGGTAGTTTACGGAGCCTGGGTAAATCACAAGCACCTTTTGCTGCCACAGATGCTTTCAGCACCCCGGGTTCCTCGGGTGCAGAGCCCGGGGGGTTGGCAGTGCAGCGTGGAAGCGTCGGTGTGCAGCGGTGTCAGAAGTGAGCTCCCACGGGAGCACCTGGGGCTCTGCTTGTCACCAGGCTCGGTCAATGGCCTCAGCACAGGTTTTTCCTGGGAAGTGGGCAGCTCCAGGTCCCCCAGGAAGCACAACCAGCCCTGTGGGACTGACCACAGGGACTGGCCTGGGACCAGAGCTGGATGACCCTGCCCAGAACAAGGCCTTAGGGTAAGAACAAACTGAATTTCTGGGTGAGTTTGCACTGCAGCAATGGAAATGTTGAATCACTGCCCTCTGTGAGATGGATGTCAGCCCATCATCTCTGGAAGAGCCCTTGGAGGAGCTCTCTGACTGACAATTCTCTTTTCTTTCAGGAGCAATGCACTGTGGACAGAAGCCTGTAGCTCAGTTGATGAATTCTGTGGCAAAACAGAATGCTATAACTGTTTTTTATTAGTTATTAGTTCATAAATATCAGCTAGACTTTGATTTTTTTTAAGCTTTGTCCCCTTCCTGCCCCCCACTGGATTGAAACACACTCCACGAGGCTGCAACAACAACCTTGAGCACTTGGAGAGCCTTTCATGTCTGAGAAGCACTTTACTTTTAGATTAGAAAGATTAATCAAAGTTGCTAACGCAAATTAATTACTGCTACAGAGAAAGCATAGCAATTATGCATAGTTTGGCACGGTTCATGATTAGTACATGCCTGGTTTCAGCAATATTTAGTACAATATGAATTACAGGTACTTCATTAGTCCAGGCCCCAGATTTCCACTCGAGGCAAAGTTTCTTGCTCATATAAAATTCCCTCCCACCTCTTCCTGGGAGAAAACGGGTTTCACTACAGCCTTTGTTTTACCATCTGGAAGACAAAAAAGAAAGAAAGGGGAGAAAAAAAGCCGGGGAGATGATGCAATCCGAGCTGCCTGGTGTTTCCTCCCACACAGCGTGCAGAACACGCTGCCTGCCCGCAGTGCCAGCGCTCCGCGGCCCCGCGAGCGTGCCAAGGAGTGTCACACACAGGCTGCTGCACGCTCCTCTCCCCGGGCACTGCCTCTTGGCTAAGGCATCTCTGAGCCATCTCCAACGCACCTCCGAAACAGCATCAGGAAACAAAGGTTTTATGGAGGTCTGTTCAAGCTTTGATTGTCCGTTTTGCCTCGTTTCTCAAAGGGGTTGTGGTTCGACTCCGTGTGCAAGGTGGGAGCACCCAGTTATCCCATGGGATGGTGTGGAGGGAATCCCAGTGGGAATATGGGTGTCTGTGGTGGATCATCTCTGAGAGCCCCAGCCTGGGAGCACAAGGACTGTTCTTCGTTTGCACCTTTCCATGCAGAGGCAGCTCATGGTGCCACAGGTTTCTGAATGTTGATTCATCATCAGAAATCAGGAAATTATACAAGATACAAGAGCTACTAACCAAGTTTAGTCTTGAGATTGAGATGGAGCCGTTTTCTGACCATTAGGCCTGAAGCCAATTCAAAACTCTGAAGCAGATTTGAAGAGATTGTAATTATGGTCAAAGTGACTAATCCAGCTTTGAAACAACCACTGACTCTCCAGTAAAAATTAGTCAAAATAGCACTAAGGTACTTTGTAAACACTGTGTGTGCTTTGCATACTTCCTACCTCACAAAAACAAAGCCCCTTCTCCGAGCCAGCGCTGGCTCAGTGAACGGATCACGGACAGGGGAGCTCCTGTTTACGAAATTGGGAAAGGCCCTGCCGTTGTCTGGGCACTGACAGGCCTCTTGCCACTCGTTGGCTGAATGCTACAAATGAATTTCCTGCTGTCCATCAACAGCAGCTTCCAGCAGGGATGCAGGGGCTGGATGTGTCACCAGGAACCACAGGGCTGAGATGGGATCTGTGGGAGGCCTGGCCAGGATGGACAGGGGCATCCAAAAGGGGCACAGGTTTCCAGTGGCTGGGACTGAGTTTCCTTTTCTGTCTGGACACTCAGCTGTCTCATCCTTCGTGACACAGAATCCCAGAACATCCTGAGCTGGAAGGGACCCACAAGGACCAACAGTCCAGCTCCTGGCCCTGCACAGACCCCCCAACAACCCCACCCTGGGCACCCCTGGCAGCGGTGTCCAAATGCTCCTGGAGCTCTGGCAGCCTCGGGGCCGTGCCCATTCCCTGGGGACCCTGGGCAGTGCCAGCCCCCTCTGGGGAAGAACCTTTTCCTTATCTCCACCCCAAACCTCCCCCAGCACACTAGGCCATCCCTGGGTCCTGTCCCTGGTCACTATTCCAGCATGGAATAAGAAGCAGTTTAATTGTGCTCTGCCTTTCTGCTCCCCTGGCAAAGCAAAGCTGTTCAGCCACACAGTGCTGCAAACAAAGAACCACTTGCAAGTTTTGAGTTTATTTTTCCATACCAAAAGTAGCTGGAAGTGATTTTGGACTCAGAGCAATTGAAGAGACGTCATCTAAACCATCACACCTGTCACCACAAATGAATTTAAGCTCTGAATGACAACACCTGTCTCCAACGTGGAAATGCTGTTTCTTAGACATGCACCTCTAAACAAGCAAAAAAAATTTAAGATGTCTTTTAAAATCTCATCTCAAGAGATTCAAAATACATACCTAAAATTAGCGATTAGTTTTCCAAATACATATTCAGTTATGCAAATAAGCAGTGAAATTTGCAAAATCTCATCAGTTTCTCTAATTCCTCCTCTTTTTTGAGGAAGAACATTCCACCTCAAGATGATACTTTACATCAAGTTTCATGAAACATTGATTTACTCCTCTGTAGTTAAATTATTGCAGCTCAAAAATTAGCTCAAGATTAAGAAAGATAATAAAATAAAACCTTTTTCAAAAAAAGAAAAAGAATTGAAATAATATTTAAAGTATCAAGTCACTTCTTTAGATTTAAAATAAGCCAAGAAGAACAACAGAAAAAACATCCCCTGTTTCACACTAAGATAGCCCAGGAGACACAAGTTTGGGGGTTTTTTAACCACAAATTACAACACAAAAAATTAGAAAGAGGATCAATTTAAACAAAACAAAACAAAATTAATGGAATTGTGTTTTTTAATGGATCTGAAATTTTAACTTCTTTTAGCAGTGGTAGCCCCCAGCACTTCCAAGGGTGGATGTGGGGTTTAAAGAGTGATCCACATCACATTATCTGACACTTGAGTTTCCCAGGACAGGCTGTGTATGATGGAGAAGGTCCCTGGATTTGGGGCTCAGCCTTTGTCCTGTAAAAGTGATGGGAACAGGGTAAAAGAAACCTCCTAATGAACAAAATTCTCCTTCAAAAAGGCTTCATAACCTCTGAGGAATAACCATTCTGTTACCTAAGGCAAGATTTCAAGTTGTTATTATTGCCTTACACTGACCTGTACTTCCCAACACCCTGAAGACAGCTACAATAAATAGTAAAAAAATAAAGCTGCTCATGTTCTTCCCTTGCTTTTTTCACTAGGAATGAATTTTTGGTAAAAAATCATGCAGATTTATAAAGCACCTCCATTGGCAATACAAAAGAACTGTTGTCTCTCCAGATGAAAAAGAAAAGAAACAAGTGGTGCGTGTGGGCTGGTATTTAACTATATTTTATTTCAGGAGCTACCCCTCAGAAGTCAGTTACAAGTGTTTGAGTGACAGGCACTTCTCAGAGGTGGTGTAGTGAAAGGACTTAAAATTATCCAGCTGGATCTGCTCCATCACTCACAGAATGTCTGCAGTGCTGGAGAAACTCCGGATAGTGCTGAAATTAAAATTAGCAAGAGCTGTGCTTCATTAGTGTGCCTTGTGCCCTTTCGAGGCCGCAGCAAAGCCCAAAGAGGGGGATTCGTTTTCCTGTCACTCACAACAGTCGAGGGGATTCCCCAAAGAACTCGTGGGTTAGCAGTTCTGTTTTAAGGAAAAGCAAGATGCTTCTTTTCTCCTGCCCCTCAGGTGTTTCACATAAATCCTGACACTGAAGTCTCCCTTTGTGGTGACTGGAGACATCGGGCAAAACTTTTTCAGGTAATCAATGTGTGAGAGAAGGAGACATTTATTTAATTCACACCTGCTGTAATAAAATGTGAGCATCTCACAGGCTCACTCCTAAAATGCCTCCTCCCCTGAAATCAGGAGCAGTTTTAACACACAAAGAAAGCAGAAGGGGCAAAGCATCCTCACTCTGAGTGCAGCAGCCATGAGCCAACACCTCTGCCAGGGCAGCTGGGGATCTGCTGTACAGATCTCTGCAACTGGGGGTTATGTAAACCCTGCAGTCGGGCCCTGGAAACGGGAGATTTCTGTCCTGACTCTATCTATCATCACTGCACACTTCAGACTTTGGGCTGCTTCAAGCCCAACTCCTGCAGCCTCTGCTTTTAACCGTTTTCCTTTCTTTGCACCCCGTGTGCCACGAGCACAGGGAATTTTTAGGCATGTTTTCCCCAAACACAATCATTTTTTACCTTCAGTCACAAACTCCAGCTGCCTCACGCAGGAAGAAACAGGATGTACCACAAAAACACTGCCACTGGAATTCGGTGTGCAAACAAATGCTGCTGCCAGGGTGACACATCAGCTCCCAGTCCACGGGAGATTTGCCTCACACAATGGATCCACCCAACAGCTCCGAGGGCCAGATTTTTAGCTCAAGAGAAAGGAAATGTTCCTTTCCTCCCCTCTCCTCGTGGGGAAATGGAAATTAGTCACTCCCTGCCCACCAGCTGAACCAGGGCTAATTGCTGCCTAGAACCGATGGTAATTTGGAGCTGCGCTGAGCTGCTGCCGTTGTTTGTCCCGGTGACAATTTCAATAAATTCGCTGGCAGCGAGGGCTGCAGGCTTCACCTCGCAGCTCCTGGGCAGCTGCGGGTGTTTCCACACGGAATGGGTCCCACCTCTGTTCTTGTTACCACACACTCCCAGCCACACACTCATCTTTTAACACCCCTGAAAGTGGGAGTTGCTGTCTGCATCCAGCGTGGAAAGGGGTTTGCTCATCACCTGCTGGGGCTGTAACAAATTTGGGTGTACGGAGGAGACCTGTAATTTAAAGGCCTCTGCCCCACCTGCTGTGGGAATGTCTCTGAACTAGGATCAAGGAAGCATTCTTTTTCTTATTTAGATGGTTTTTGTCTGTTTGCAAGTCATGACTTAATCTATTAGAAAAGCTGAAATGGTTGTTTCAAAAGCACAATGTCTCAATCTCTTCTGCCCTTACACCGAGGTTCACTTCCAGGTGAGCAGCACGCTACAATAAATATTCCTTTCCTCAGCTTTGTTCTAGGGTACATTTTTGAAGACATTAGCATTTTTCACACCTTTTTTACTAGAAAGGGAAAGCGTTTGCGTTGACTCTGGGCCACGGGGAGCTGATGTAATTTCATGGCAAGAAGACTCCTGCTGCCCTTAAGAATGTCAGTACAAGTTCTGAACTGACTTACCCTCCTCTGGAATAATTATGCATTCCACTCTGGCACATTTTATCATGCAATTCTCCTGCTTTGTAGATTACATGTCTTGAGGAGGTACAAAAGGGAAGAGCAAAGACTGGTTTATTTCTATACATGCATCTCACAAAATTATATACACACACACCCCTCAAATGGGACTTTTAAATGTAAAATTATGTGAGAATTTACAGACTTATTTAATATGTACATTAAATACAGGCATCCTTTCATGCATCAAGGAGGTGCAAGCATCTCTCTGGAGGAACACAGCGAGCAAGGGGAAAATATATTGTTAAATTACAATGGAACAAGCTGAAACTTGCTCAGCTTAAACAGCCCACCCTCAAACTGCAAAAAAGCCAAATTTTGCCCTCAGCAACTTCTGAAAAGCAAACTGCCTTCAGTGGATTTCTGTGAATTTAACTGTCTAGAGTCTCCAGCCACATCAGAATGCGTCTCCCCGATCTGGGAGATAGCAGAGCTCAGCCTAGGAAGGCTTTGGAGAAGAGACCACTTGGCAATCGCACACAGCATTAGATGTCAGCACAGGATGCAGCTGGGCTGAGAGCTCGGGTGGATGGGAGGGGTGTTCACAACGCACAGCTCCAGTAAATGTCCCTACCAAGGAGGTTTTAGGTTGCATTTTGTAGCCTACCTCTCTCTGACTACAGCAAAAGCCTAAAACTGGGTTTAAAAAAACCCAAACAAACAAAAAACTAAAATGGAAAGAAAACCCAACAAACTGGAGGCTTAATTGGCCTCAGTTCTCTTTACAAAGAGCAGATAACAAAAGCTGACTGAATAAGAGATGAATTCAATTTGAATTCAGTTCTGACAAATGGGGACTAAAATATGATTATGTCCAAGGACTACAGAGCAGGTCAGGTTTTAGACTGAAGATACAGAAATGGGTGTTGGCAGCCAGCAGCAGCACCCTGGGAATGGTTAAAGTCCCTTGGACCCTTTTTCCTCAGGCCAAAGCCAGGAAGGGGATTTTTGTTCTTCTTTCAGAGGTATTTTGCTGCATCCTTTTCAGGTGGAGGTATTTCAAATCAACATTTCTTTCTGACCTTCAGCACATCATGCGAAAAACTTGGCAGCAAGGGCACTCAACTCGACCTAGTGGCACAGAAAGGGCTTAAGTGTTTCATTTTTAACTCTCCTGGAACATGAATCCCACTCTTTAAAAGTTCTACACTGTTCTATAAAACACAAAAGCTTTTTTTTCAAGAAAAAATTCTATAGATTGGTGAGTGATGCTGATTGCAAAGTCCCTGTGTGTTCTGTGGGATGAGGGCGATGTGTATGGAAAACCTGCACCTAAAAATGTTACAAAAGACACACAAATGTCTTCAATTCTCAACCAATTCTGAGGTTCAGATAAACCAACCAGTCCACAGTAGGAGAGGGGGTAACTGGGACTCCTGTACCTGTATTTGTATCTGAATTTCCCTGTTTAAAACTTGCAGATTTAAAACCAAAAGTCAGATTTTCTAGGAGTGGCTCAGATTTATGATGTGGGCAGCACACAGATTACATTCACAAAATACAGCTCTTCCTTATTTTTAATCTTATTCTCCCAATTAACACACTGAAGACCTCATTAATGAACATTTTAAAAAGGCCAAAATTTCCATTAAGCTGAAAAATAATGTGTTAAGCTGCTAAGCAGCGATGGGTTTGTGCTCCCTCACACAAATGGCTAACTGAGAATGCGTGGCAAGTTCAAGCTTGAAATGAATTTTTTTTTTAAGCCACCAGTACATAACACTAAACATGATTTAATAATGGAAAGACTGGCACAACCTTAAAGGAATATCATCAAGTAGGCAAGGTATGCTTGTGACTTATTATGAAACAGTTAAATCGAGTCGGAAGCATAATCCAGATTCTTTACATAATTATGGCAGAAGGGTGTGGGAGAAGGAATATCAATTATTTTTTAATTTGGAGAGTTCTAAAGTAAAACAAGCAATACATTGATCTCCCCATTTCCCTCAACTCTCTTGAAAATGTAATTTTTCATTTGCATTAATGCTACAGCCAACTTCAAAGCCACCTTAACACTTTGCTAGCACTGAGTTTTCGGGGGTTTTTTATTGCAGAAATTAGAACAATTTTTATCACAATTCTTACCAGGTCAAGCTTAACATTCTTAGGACAGTTTATTGTCTCCTTAATCAAGCTGCTCAGAAAGTAAATAAAGCAGCATTGCTGATCCTCATTCCACTGGTAACAAAACATTATGAACTGTGCCACACACAGAAATGACTTAATTAAAATGATACAATCTGATGTTGTGGACAAAATTAGAGAAGTGACTGAAAACGGAGAATTTGTTGTTTTACACTCAGTTAAAGCTTAAATAATTTCTCTTACAATTAAAAACCAGATCACTTTGTGCTGTTTGCAGTGTGAAGAATTACACACACATCCAAATACTAGAATAGTTTTCCATACTTGGAAGCTCTTTTTCTCTGGATTTCAGTAGATCATAGATCATGTAGTAGATCATCGATCCATGGCAAAATACTGATATTTCCTCAGGTATCTCTCCCTTCAGCTTCCAGATTTTTAAACCTTTGTTCTTGGCGCCCGGGACGAGGGAAGCAGGATGTGCTTGGCGCACGCTGGCTCAGGGCTGGGGAGCGGAGAGCCCTTCGCGGAGCTATTGAGACAAGAGGTGTGGCCGCGATTACCCGCAGATCTTCCGCTGATAAGGGCGGGCTTGCATCAGCTCCTGGCTCCGGCCCGGGGTGACTCAGCAATCCAGAGGAATTTGTTTCCATCTGCTTTCCGCTTGGGAGATGGAAAACCTTCCCCGGCGCTTTCTCCTGAAATGCCCCAACCCGGGGAGCCCGGGGATGCTGCAGCTCTCGGGAGCGGCTCCCCAGCCTGTATTCCCTGCGAGCCGCTGCTCCAGCCCGGCCCGGCTGGGATGTCCGGGTGGGATTCCCGCAGCTCCAGCCCGGTCCGGGTGGGATTCCCAGCAGCTCCAGCCCGGCCCGGGTGGGATGTCCGGGTGGGATTCCCGCAGCTCCAGCCCGGTCCGGGTGGGATGTCCGGGTGGGATTCCCAGCCGCTCCAGCCCGGCCCGGGTGGGATGTCCGGGTGGGATTCCCACAGCTCCAGCCCATCCCGGGTGGGATTCCCAGCAGCAGCAGGAACTGGTGCAGGGCTCAGCAGCTGCTCCCCGCCGAGTTACGGGCTCACTGCTGCGAGTCAGTGCAGCCCAGCACAGCACGGGAAACTCCGATCTGGAACCAAAATGCAATTGGGAGAGCAAACCTTCCTGGTGATTCTGGTGATTCATTAGTCTTTTTGCTTTTTGTGCTTTTTTTCCCCTGTGATTTTGGCATTCTCACACCAGAATTTTGTCCATTCTGTAGAAGTCTGAAGAGAAAAGTAGAAGAACTCAGAAAATTCTCATTGATCGGGAGTCTGTGTTTTGGGTACTACACCAAAGCACTATGATGAACAAAATTAACTATGTAAAATACTTCATTAAAATACTAAGTTATCCCTTTTTTTTGTTATCCTCTCCTTTTGCCATTAGAGATGGAATACTGAATTATATTGACCACTGGATGGACCCCGCAGGAGAGGTTTTGGGGGTCTTCTCTTCTTCCCTCTAAGCAATGAGTTTGCACCCATCACTTTAAGCCAACCCAAGTTAAAGTTACTGTGGCTGGGCTGCCAAAATTTCTTCTGAAACGGGATTTTAGTTGTGGAAGTAGTGGAAAAGGAATGCTTTTGTTCCTTTCCTCACAAGGAAGACTTGTGAAAAGGGAGTATTTGTGAGTGTTTGGGTTTGATCTTCACAGAATTGGTCAGTTGGTGTTAGAAATAGTAGATTCAGGAAATGTATACCTGTTCCTGGCCTGCCACTGAGCACAGGAGTTAAGACCCAACTTCAGACAGTTCATACCTGAACCTGGCTTTTGCCCACATTTGTGCCTCACCCCTCAGCCGTCAGCTCAGGCTGGCACCTCTGCTCTCAAATCTACAGCCCCCTCTTGTTAAACCTGAGCTTTACTTTCCACTCTGTCCCTGCTTTCTAACATTTCAATCACTTCCGTGAGCACTGGCAGGAAGCAATAACAGTCTGTGCATACTTCAGCAAGACACCACACGGCTTGAATTTCGTCATCAGACTGTGACAGAGCAGACATTTCCTTTGGGCTGTGTGGTGTTTAAGCAGTGGCCTCCAATAAGTGGAAAAAGCTAAAAGTTACATTTCCAGTTAGCCTCGTTCTTAGAGCAGGACTGTGAGAAACCCTGAACGATTGCAAACATATGGGAATAAAACTGACACAGACAAGAAAAAAGCCATTCATCTAAACCAATCAATCATTGTCACTGTTCATACAGTGCTCCAGAAAGTCTGCTCCTTCTCCTGAAATAGGAATTGCATTTTCTAGCTTGTATTCATGCAGTTTAGAAGGGACTTTAAAACCATTTTTGAAGTCTGCCCTTTCCTTTGCATCAAGATCAGTAAGTGGAAAAGGCGATGAAATGATGATGAAGTCAAGAGCAACTTTTGTGCCCAGTTTGCACAACACAGCTCCAAAATACAATCCATCATCTAATCTAGAAAATGTCTTCGTGCCAGCTGTGGTTTTCAGCACTATGCCCTTTTGAATCAGCATCCAAAATGATTTAACAGCACAACTGATCAAAACCTCAGTTTTCACTGAGCTCCTGACACGCTCACAAAAGGCCAAGTGATTTTCTGCTTATTTAGCTGATCTCGCTGCAACAGCGCTGTCCCTGGTTTTGCAATAATTAAATAATTAAACTAATTTATGTCAGTTTTGGAGGAGCTGGTCACTTTTTTGGAGTGGGTTTTGAGGAGACTGGTTTACTCTGTGAAATACTGGCACCATATCTGCTGCTAAGGCAAACATTTTCTATTCATAAAACCTAAACCAAAAGGAGCCCAACGCATTCACGAGCCAATTGCCCTTTAATATCAATGAAGACTAAAAATCCTGTGTGTGCTGTAAGGAGGGTTGGAGCCAGAAAAGGCCATAATGTTGCAAAATGGATTGGTGTTCAGCACAGGGATCATTTCCATTTTAAACAAGTGCACGTGTGGGTTACCCTGTGTATCAGTATTTCACAAGGTATATCCACAATGCAGGGAATACCCATTTCCCAAATACAAAACAAATACTGTGTTCCATAATTTTCAAGATCCAGTGAGAATTTCAGGACCAAAGAAGACCCAAAAGACAGAAGCCTCCTTTGTGATCAGCTCTCTTCTCTGATTGTTTTGCCAAAGCCTCCTGAAAAGCAGGTGAGTGCCAGCTCTGAGCAGTTCTGCTGTGCAGGAAAAGCAGCTCTGACATGAGCAGCAAAGCAGAACTCTGAGGGATTTGTTGTGTTGTGAAAGACACAAACCTCAGGGACCAAACGTTGGTCAGGAGAGATCAAGAGGCTCTGGGACCCTTCCCAGACAAGCCCTGGGGTGCAGCAGGTGGGCCCTGAGGGGGTGTGGGGACACTTGCACTGGGTCCCTCTGTGGCATCCTCCACCCAAGAGAACAGCACGGGGCCCCAGGTCTGAGCAAGTCCCTCGTGCTTCTGGAGAGGAAGAGGATTTTCCTAAAACAAGTTTAAAAATGACTGCAAGTCAGTATGAGGTGCTTTCTGATGATTAAATATTTTTCAGCCTTATCTGTATATGTTTATCAGTTCTGTGCATCTTACTCCAAAACTTACTCTTAGTTTACCAAGAGAAAGGACAGCTCCCATCAGCCTCTTGCCTCCCAGGGCACACAATATTTGTAATTAATCCATCTGTCACTGCACTCCGTGACCTGTGCTGTTTCTTACTCCAGCACATCAGCTTTTGTAACCGAGTACAGCAAATGTGTGCCAAAACCTCACTTTAGCAGAAAAGGCCCAAAGCAGATTTGGTCAGGATGGATTTTCCAAGCCTGTTGCCATCTTCTCACTGGAGATACTCTGGAGCTCTCCTTTGGCTGCTGCCTTCCTGGTATTCATACAATTACCACGCATTTGGAAAGGAAAACTCACAGTGAAAATTTCTGTAAAAACACTGAATCACAATATAAAAAAAAAAAGCAAAGAGAAGGGAAATTAGTGGGATATATTAATTAACTTGTCTGCTGCCTTGTCCCTCCTGCAGTGCACAGAGATCCTGGAAGAGGTGCTGCTTGTGTGGAATTAAGGATTTGTCACTCCCCAGCTGCTGCCGCCCTTCCAGTGCTGGCTGGGCTGCTGGGAACGCATCCTTCACGTGCCCCAGGTTCCCTGCGCTTGCATTAATCACCAAACTGCCGGGCACCGCACCAGCCCAACAACTGCCACCACACCCAGCCCCACCAGCGTCAGGCAAACGCCTGTTACCATCGGCGTGATGCAAGCGCCGCCGAGATCAATTTTATTGATTTTGAGATGGCCACTCACTAATTCATTTGTAACTATTTGTAAGAGTTTCCCACCCAGGTTTTGGATTTGATCTTGTGTTGTCTGTTAGAGCGACTGGTTATTATTATGTCAAAGTGTAAAATATTACAGAAAGAGTGAAATAGGTGCTTTTTAGAAGATCAGCGCTGTGGATACGTGGAACAAATCTCAGTAAGGCAGCTTTCAGTTCTCCTCTAGTTTTAAAAGAAAGCTTCCTCTGAGTTAATACCGCGGCAGTCGCTGCTGCTGAATCTCTTTCCTCAGGCAGGTTTCAAGGCTGAGAAGTGAGGCGGCTCACGGCTTTGGGCGGGGGTTCGTCCC
>VZRO01008026.1:65100-163478 GCA_013397915.1 Daphoenositta chrysoptera | reverse complement strand
GATAAAAAGAAAAAAACTCAACAGGAGAAGGAACATTACTCTTTAAAAGAAATGCTCCCTCCTCACACCGTGTTTTCAAGGGCAAAAATGAAACCCGGGAGGCCTCTGTTTCAAGATTTTCAAATGGCCCAATCAGAACCTTGTACAAATCAATTCCCTTCTTCAGACCCACGTAATCTCTCCCTTCTCTACTGAATATACACCAATAGAAGGCTATTTTACTAAATATGCAAAATACAGCAAAATTGAGATTATTAAACAAACAAAAAATTCCTGAAGTGTTCTAAACTTAATTCTAGCCGCAAATTTCAGAATGGTTACTAATAAAGTCCTGCAGTTACTGCTGTTTCAAAGTCCAGCTCTGAATGGGAGTTGATTAATACCTAATGCAATTTCTTTCAGCAGAACAGGGATGACAAAAGAAAAAGAAAAAAAGGGAAAAAAAGAAAGGAAACCCAGTCCTCTGCCCATTTTGGGAAAGGAAAGGAAAAGGAAAGCCAAAATAAGAAACAAACAAGGAAAAACCCCACCAAAAAACCCCACAACAAACCAGCGAAAAACAATTCAACCTGAAAATTGTTTAAGAACCATATACCGCTTAGAAACAGACCAGCGATTCTCATCTTGTTTCCAAACAAGACTTCAGCCGGGCACTCCCACGTTATCTCCCTCTGCTTGAGAAACATTTTCCATTAACACATCGCCCCAATGACTCACTCCTCTGCGTCCTGAGGCAGAACACTGAAAAGGAAAAAAAAACCAAAACGCCCAAACAAAAAAAAACCCAGCAGAGCTTTCCTCGCCTTTTCCTCTCCTTTAGTTCCCAAGGGACGATTTTAAAGAACAAAGAAAACGCCGTCCCCAGCCCTCAGGCAGCCTCATTCGGAGGCTCCCGGCGTTGCAATTCTGCCTTCCCTTCGGGCAGTTTTTTCTTCCGCGTAAAATATCACTGAACAGAAAACAAACTGAAGTCTCTTTTCTCTACATCTGTTCTAACAAAGGAGAGAACGTAGTAATCGTTACAGAAAGGGAATGAAAAGAAAAAAAACCCCAAAAATTAACCTGTTCAGAGGAAAGAGAGGAGAGAGGAGCTGTCCCCGTCTCCCAGCAGTGTGGCCACCTCGAAGCACCAATGGCGGAGAAGCTCCTCCCTGTAAATACCGCTCCCTCACGTATTATCTTGGTTTACAAGCCCCTGACACCCCAAGAAGAGGGATGCTGTGGCTGGCAGCTTTTAAGTCCACAACCTTCACATCACCAAGGCCGTGCCCCCCTTCTCGGGGTGCAAGGGGCTCCCTCAGCTAAGCAGGCCCAGGCAACAAAAGCTACCAAATCCGAAAAAAATTGTACCGAAGAGCTCAGCGAAGCCAAAGGGAGCAGTATTCAGGAGACCATACAATATAAGTAAAGGTAACTTTTGTAGAAAAATGCCAAGAGCACTTTTTAAACACCACTCATGATGTCAGGATGAAGAAGAAAGAATGAAAGCATCCGTTCAAGTCCAAACTAGTACATCATGACTCCCTTCCCCATGTATATGTGACTTTCCATAGAGCTTCTACATGAACTCACACTCGAAGCAATTGTGCAACTGTCATCGCTATCACCCATCACTTAATTCAGAATGAAAGCTTTGGAAACCCTTCTGGACTGCATCCCAGGCAAGTATTTGCGGTTTTTTTACTATAGCTCGAAAGCTTTAAGTTGCAAACAAGAAAAAGAACCACGGAAAGCAGAAAATCACAGCAAGCACTAAGTACAAGGCTCTCAAATCCCTTTTGCAGCCCCAACACAGGGCCAGACGCCGCTTGCAGGGAGCGGGGGGCCCCAACCCCTCCGCAGTTTGAACGCCGCGCGCTCCAGCCCGATTGGGCGGCGGCGGCCCCGAGCCCGCCCCGCCCTTCCTCCCCGGGGGGAACGGCGCCTCGGCCCCGCGGAACGGGAGGCAGCGAGCACACCCGGCAGAGCTCATGTGCCTTTTTAAAACATACTGCAGTGACCGGTATCATCAGTCACAACTGCTACCTTTTATTGAGTTGTTCTCAAAAAGGGAACTGACGCACGCTTACATAAACACACCGACTTCAAAGATGCATGCAAGTAACTACAGATTAGCAAAATAGACTTTATCATACATATTATATGCAACAGAAACCCTCCCCCCTCCTTGGAGTTTTAAATTTCCAGGTATCAAATACCACGTATTTCTGGAGTCAAGCGTTCCTGCTCTTTATAGGAAGATGTGGGTGGCTCTTAAAAGAGCCTTTGGGTTGTTAGTCAGTTGAGTTTTACTTGGCTTTAGCCTTGTGGCTGTCGGTCTTCTTGGGCAGCAGCACGGCCTGGATGTTGGGCAGCACGCCGCCCTGCGCGATCGTCACCTTGCCCAGCAGCTTGTTGAGCTCCTCGTCGTTGCGGATGGCGAGCTGCAGGTGGCGGGGGATGATGCGCGTCTTCTTGTTGTCGCGGGCCGCGTTGCCCGCCAGCTCCAGGATCTCGGCCGTCAGGTACTCCAGCACGGCCGCCAGGTACACCGGGGCGCCGGCGCCCACGCGCTCCGCGTAGTTGCCCTTGCGCAGCAGCCGGTGCACGCGGCCCACGGGGAACTGCAGCCCGGCCCGCGACGAGCGCGACTTGGCCTTGGCGCGCGCCTTCCCGCCCTGCTTGCCCCGGCCCGACATATCTCAAGTATTGTAGCCAATGACAGCTCAATTAAAAAAGCCAGGCCAAACGCTTTACAATGCCATAAAAAAAGGAAAAGCTGCACTTAGAGCACTAACTCTGCCTTTTTATACCTTCCTGCTGAGGCTCGCTTGGACTTCTGATTGGTGGAGACCAGGATTGTGAATTCACCGAATGGGAATACAGATGAGAAAAATCAACCAATGGAAGATGCAACCTTCTTTGACGTCACAAACCTTGATTGTCCAATAGTCAAGGACACTGTTGAGTCTTCTCATTTGCATACCTTCCCTATAAATACGTGGGGGGGGGGAACGCCGCTCTCCCAATTGCGTTGTTCGTGCGGTAGCAAGGTGTTCACTTACCGACAAAATGCCGGAGCCAGCTAAATCCGCTCCCGCTCCTAAGAAAGGGTCTAAGAAAGCTGTTACTAAGACTCAAAAGAAAGGCGATAAGAAACGTAGAAAGACCAGGAAAGAGAGCTACTCGATCTACGTGTACAAGGTGCTGAAGCAGGTGCACCCCGACACGGGCATCTCGTCCAAGGCCATGGGCATCATGAACTCCTTCGTCAACGACATCTTCGAGCGCATCGCCGGCGAGGCGTCGCGCCTGGCGCACTACAACAAGCGCTCCACCATCACGTCGCGGGAGATCCAGACGGCCGTGCGGCTGCTGCTGCCCGGCGAGCTGGCCAAGCACGCCGTGTCCGAGGGCACCAAGGCTGTCACCAAGTACACCAGCTCCAAGTAGGGCGTCTCGGACCGTCGCTTTCAACCCAAAGGCTCTTTTAAGAGCCACCCACATATGCAGTAAAAGAGTCTATCACACTGATTCATTTTGGTGAGTGGTATTTATATTTGGCACTGTTGTAGTTTCTGGATTAGAACACGCCGTTAAAAGCTTAAGGGAAAATGTTTATCCTGCTTAAGTACTGAGAAAGATTTGGGTAGTGTTGTCTGTGTCCTATTCTGATAGCTGCTCCCGCAGGTCTATAAAAAGCATGTTAAGCACCTTATGAGGTTAAAAGCTATTTAAGGTTTTTCCCCTCATTTTAGAGTGTTTATTTGTTTTAGTTTAGTACAGGGACAGTTTGTCCCCTTTAAATATTAGTTGTCATTCTGGGGTGACTTGGTCATAAGCCAGAGGGGCTTGTTTACCCGGGAAACTAGGGTTTAGTCTGTGATTACTGAAACACGATGCTCAATGAAACCTATAGCGGCAAGTACAGCAGATGCATAATGTTACAGAGAACAGCATAGTTTCATTAGTCTTAGAGATTCTACAAGGAAGTGGTGTAGTTATTTCTGTCTCCGGCGGAGTAGAACCGCGGCAGAATCAAGGAATCCCTAAGTGACAATGTAGTAGGAAATTACAAGTAAAAATAAGAGACACTAGGGGGAAAAAAAAAAGTGAAGGTGAGCGCTTTAACGAACCTCAATTTGCTCGGAATGCGCAGGGGAAGCTGTATTTAAGAAAACGCCTTTCACAATGGGGTTAAATCCTGGTTGTCCCGGGCAGCGGCAGCGAGAAAAATGCTGCAGGGTTAGAGTGAAAGCTCAGCGTCTGCTGGCGGTCGGAGCTGCAGCTGTGGGAGCGCTCCGGGGCGTCACCAGTTCCGCTCGGCAGGGCGGTACTGAGGGATAAGCCAAAGAGGGAGCGGGGCTGCTCCTGTGAAGGGCGGGAGGGGGGACGGAGCAGCGGGCAGCGGCGGCTCGTGCCTGACGTCATCGCCCACCCCCGCGCGGGCTTTTCAAACCCTGCCCGTTGTCCAATGGCAGCCGGCCCTTCGCGCTGGCCAATCACAGCGCGCTGACGGCCATAAATAGCGGGCCCGGCGGCCGAGTCGTGTGCAGTGTTCTCGCTCTTCGGGCAGGGCCGCTGTGCGGGGGCTTGCGGGGATGGCGCGCACGAAGCAGACGGCGCGGAAGTCGACGGGCGGCAAGGCGCCCCGCAAGCAGCTGGCCACCAAGGCGGCCCGCAAGAGCGCGCCGGCCACGGGCGGCGTCAAGAAGCCGCACCGCTACCGGCCCGGCACGGTGGCGCTGCGCGAGATCCGCCGCTACCAGAAGTCCACGGAGCTGCTGATCCGCAAGCTGCCCTTCCAGCGCCTGGTGCGCGAGATCGCGCAGGACTTCAAGACCGACCTGCGCTTCCAGAGCTCGGCCGTCATGGCTCTGCAGGAGGCCAGCGAGGCCTACCTGGTGGGGCTCTTCGAGGACACCAACCTGTGCGCCATCCACGCCAAGCGCGTCACCATCATGCCCAAGGACATCCAGCTGGCCCGACGCATCCGCGGCGAGCGCGCTTAAGCTTGTTGGCGAACGAAATTCAGATCATCGAAAACCCAAAGGCTCTTTTAAGAGCCACCACAGTATCACTAAAGAGCTGTTATTTTCTAGTCGTGTGTGGGAAGTGGTGTTTTTGGGTGGCCTTGCTGATGACAAAATCTCTCATGTCAAGTAAGTACCAAACAGAATGTGTCGACAGTGTTTCAAAAGATTAGAACCCTGACTTAGGCAAATCAGTCTAGTGTTATTTTCTTTAAAATGACTTTGCTAAGACAAATTTTCGTTAAAATGTGAAAAACTGCTTACTACATGTTTTCTCCCTTGACTTTTGGGTTTTAAAGGAAAACGTATTAATTTTTCTAACGCAGTAAGGGAAGATGCTTTGTTTAAAGATAGTTGGTTTTTATTTGTTTGGCCGTGTCTTTAAATCATTCGCTTCAAACTGCTTGAATTTATAAAGGAACTTACACAGAATTCCGCTGTCATGATTACAGAAGTTTAATGAATTCTGAATGCCTCCTGTGCATTGTTAATGCTTTGCTGTCTTCATGTTCCTCATTCAAAGTCACAGTTTTACAGTTAAATGGTCTATCCTCCCGACAGCAATATTGTTTCTCTTTCTAACCCCTTTTCTGAGGGCGCGCCTGACTCGCTTTGTTTCTGAAGGCGTTAAAACTCCTTTCCCGCCTTCCCTGGAAGGGATCTCAGCCCGTACTTTCCTCAGTGCTTTATCACTAATGGTCGTGAGCGACGTCCCGCGGGCATTTTCAGCCCATCTCAAGCGCTACTATTTGTTCCCTAGTTAAATGTATTTTCAAAAGGGGAAGGGGGGCGATGTAAGGTAGAGACAAGGACGTTTTCTGAGTCCTTTTTCCAAGTGGTGTACTCCTTGCTAGTGTCTTTGTCTAGGACCACACGCGTGATATCCTTAGTGGTTCTGGGTATCCCGTATGAATTCTTAAAGATTTTGGGTTGCATCAATTTTCTCTGTCATTATTGAGGGTCTCGAAAAGATTTGTTGAAGTTACCACAGCCGAAGTGTTGTCCAAGGAGTATCTATACTTAATGACTTAGCAAGTCTAGAATTATTTTTAAATGGAGATGCTTTCCTATTCATCGTATTCAGTGATTGTTGTGAAACCTACCTGGAAAACGGATTTCTCCCTTACTGCAAATTCAATAATACTTGCTCTCCTAGTAAATAGATCTGTAGTTGCCTGGAAAATGTACATTTCCTAAATTATTTCTGACTTTAAACCCCCTTTATATATTTTAATACTACAGGTCGTTTGTATATAATTTGAGGAGCCTGCTGTTCCTGAATTATTGGAAATAATGTCCCTTTGGTTTTTCGATGCTACGCATGAGTACCAGTACCTTTAAGAAGCAGTTGGACACAGCCTTCATTTAAACTAGGAAATAAGGAGCCACTGAGAAATGCTTAGAGGAAATATTTATCTTGGAAAGCCTAAAATTGCAAGGCTCTTAGTTTTCTCTGAACTGCTGATAAGCTTCATTTTAGGACTATTCCTTTCTCTGTGTCAGAAACTTGGACTCTGCAGCAAAATCTGACCAATCATGTGCCTCGACACCATTTTCTTTCCTCTATTTTTCTCACTTTCAGCCATTTTCTGTTACTGAACCTCGGAGGGTTAAAAGGGAGAGGGGGAGGTATCGTAAGTAGTGCTTTGGGAATTAAGTCTCTGCTCTGATTTATTCATCCCCCCACATTTGTTCATTGACATAGGACTTCTGTTTTTCCGAACAGATTGTTTTCTTCCTATAGATTACCATGAGGATTGCAGAAATTAGTTCTAGCGCAAGCTAACTCATTTCATTTTCCTATCTGAGATAGCAAAAAATATATTTATCTGAACCTGTTTACATATAATAAATGTAATAAATCCAGTAAAATAGCTTTTTCTAATTGTTTATGTAGAAGGCATTTGATATTATAAGCCAATGGTCAGAGTAGTTACATTTCAGTAGACATTTGGGTCAAAAATTATGCTTTTATTTTTGGCATGTTAAAGAAATAAATTATTTTTGAGGAGTGAGACAGGAAAACAGGTTTTATTTGCCTCAATCTGTTGCATTTTTCCTCTAGCCTTCTGACGACCTCATACTGCTTTATTAAATTAAGTATTATTTGGATTCATTCAGAGAGAGCTGCATGCTCGAATTGTTTTTTACAATTACTAACAATTTTTTACAATTACTATCACTTCATCAGCTGAGAAAGAAACAGATGTGCAATGTTTTGGTGGGTTTATTTCAGGGCTCACATAAACTCTATAATGTCTGAGTCTGAAATAGTTTTGGGGTGTAGTACATAGCAAAACAGTGCCATGTAGACACAGGTGACTCAGTGCAAGATTCCACAAGTCCAAGTGAGAATACAAGTGAAGATTCCTCTGGTGCCAGCACAGTTCAGCTGCATTTCTTTGCTTTTTGCAGGAGAGCCTGAGACAAAAGAATGCTGCCAAGTCGAAGCTGGATGTGAGCAAGACCACTCTCCTGAGCAGCTGAGGATTGACTTGAGAGTTGCTGTTGGCAATCAAGGCTCTTGTGCAGGTGATTTTAGATGCTCAGCAAGATATTTGGCTAGGACTGTTCCTGGCTCTTGAACCATCCTTCATAGATGAACAGACTCAAATTAAAATCATGGCTTGGTAGAATGCTCTTCTTATCAGTCCAATGGGTAAAATAGCATAACTACTGACATCTTGGTGAAATACTTCATTTCATGCAAATACATAGAAGGTCTGATGACAGCATCTTCCTAGAACAAAATTATCTGAATCAGTCCTGCTTGACAGCTCTTAGTTTCTGAAAAAATCTGAACAGATATATCCATATGAAAAAGAGCAGAGGTTCTCAGTTGCATTAACTATTGTAATGTAAAGATTTTGTAAAGGTGATTTCTGTGCAAGCCAGTATGCAAAGACAAACACATTTGCATTTGTAAATTCCTCTTCTGGGCTTCTTCACAATCTGAGTCACCTGTTGGTTACAGTCTCCAGTAAACACGAACTGACAAGTTTGAGCTTAGCCAGCCTCAGCTCTCCTACAGGCCTGGCCAGTACTGCCCTGCTGCATCATTGCTTCTCTTCTCTCCCACTTTCAAGTCGTGTTATATCTTCAAGCTAGGTATCAGCATGTTTCAGATATTAGATGTGCAAACAACGTTGTCACAACAGTATGGAACGCTTGTTAAGAGTTTATATTATATATTAGAAAGTACTTTCTTGGCTACTCTTATTATGGAATTAATTGCACAGTCCAGAATAACAGGGCCTGACCCCAGGATCCTGCTGTTTAATGCACTTTTCCAAGTGAAAGTTTCCAATTTTTTTTTTAGTTTTCAGGTTACAGCTTGAGCTGTGTGGATCTGTAGAGTGACCGCTACACCAAAAATTAACCTTCAATCCCACACAGACCACCTAGCACTCAGCTCCCAAGTCCATCACTTGCTTCTGGTTAGTTGTCTCTGCCGTTGGTTTTTTTGTTTGTTTGTTTTATGTTTTTTAATTGCTTCTAACTATTGTGTAAATGATCTTCATCTGACATTACCTCAATTCTTGGAACTGTTTCCTTGGTCTTTCCTTGCCGTTTTCATTCTGCTTTGGGCTCGTTGCATGTTAGCAGCATTAGTTTTTAACAAAACATTTTCTTTTAGTTAGCTCTTGTGGCCTAATGCTACAACCACTCCAGCTACTATGCTAAACTATTTAATACTTCATGAGAATATGGAGAAAGATTAATACAGTTAATGAAATCTCCTGTAAAAGACTATGAAGCAACAGAAGATTAAAAGCTCTGTTCCTAGTGAAGCTGTTACAGCAATAACAGGGTTTAGTAATGAAAAGACAACAAACTAAAGGAACATAATATATAAAAACGATGCAAACTGAGTTAGAATTAAAATCCTTTGTACATAAATGTAAGTGATAATTTGTACAAAAATGTAAGCCCAATTGGCTCGGGGCCTCAGCCCCAGTCTATGATGACTGATAGGGACCAGAGAGACTGGGGTGGCAAAGGACATGCTCCAACCTTGCTCACTCCACACTGTTTTCATCTGTGCCACCCACGGTGCCCTGCACGTCAGTCTAAAGGAGCTTTTAGGTTTGGCTTCAGGTTCAAAGAGCCACAAGGTCTAGAGCTCCAGGGATCCGGGTGCCACCGAAGACATGCCAAGGTGAGGATGGCACTGCCCCAGCACCGCTTCCTGCACACCTTTCTCTCCTCGGCTGTCCATGGTGCTGGGCACCTCGGCCGGAGCCCAAGCCTGCTCTCACGGTCAGGTGTCAGAGCCACAAAACCCACACCTGCAGGGACACTGGGCTGGCAAGGACCATGCCAAGGGCAGTGAGGCACTGCCCCAAAACTGCTCCCTCCTCACCTTTCTCATCTGGGTCACTTGTGGTGCTTTCTCAAGTTTACATGTATTGACAATGTTCAGTTCCAAATCTGTTTCCCCGTCCTTCATGTTCGTTTACCCTTAAGCACTATGAGATTTTTCTAGTGCATTAATCTGAAGATGTTTTTTAATGGGCTTGATCACTTTGTCTTTACACATCAGCGAAGTCTAGTCTGCTGTGCTGTCATCTCTTCTTATGTGGAGGTTAAATGGAGTTAAGATATTTTAAAAACTGATTATATATCCTCTGTGTCCTTATTGCTTCTCTCTCTACATTTTATTCTTGCTTATCACTATCTGTTTCTGAAGATCTCCCATTTCATTGCATGCTTTCCCTATTCCATGAGTATTTGATGTATTTATGAGCATCCCCTTTCTCTCTGCATATGGATTTTTATTTTGTATGCTATTCCAAGCACAGCACTGATCCATCAGGATGGACCTGTAAAGCTGTACAAGATTCTGGCCTGTAAGAGCTTCTACTTGTGGTGCCATCAACAGGAAAGTAATTGATCCAGATATACTTTTCCATAAGTGTTTCTTATGATCCCATGGATTTTAGGGCAGTATGCCAATGTTGTAATGAACATAAGGATATAGAGCTTAATGTATGATGTAAGAAGCATGACAACAACAACAAAAAAAGTGTTTCTGAAACAGAGCTATAGCTTTTCAGGAAGATCCAAAAGTCAAATGTAAATCTTTGTATGTTTTGGATGCCAATTCAGTGTGCTGAGGTCTGAACATTTCCCGTATTAATTCAGACTACTGATAGTATATGAATGGTAGGTAAGATCCCCACTGCACCAATGCAATGATAAGTAGGACTTGAGAATTTTTGAATGCTTTGCTGCAGTCAACCAGCTCATTGTCAAAATCATTGTCACACTGAGACTGAAGGACTTCTAAGCAACAAACAGTGCCAACTGCAATTCAAGTTGCATATATTGTGAAATAGAACATTAAGGAAGGATTTCTCCCCCTCCTTTTTCCTAAATGAAGTATACTGCTGGTTGCTGAAATTGAATTGTTTTTTCCTTATTTGGATCATTGGAATTTTGATCTTCCCATCAGTTGTCCCAGGCAGACTAATCTGAGAGGCTGTTGTTTTATTTTTAAACAAAAAGAAAAAAGGAACGTGTTTGAAAAAAATTAAGATCAATACATGGATATGGACTAATCCACTTCCAGGAGAGAGGCATTTGAAAGTCTAGGAGTGGTAACTATGCAGACACCAAAGAAAATGGAGGGGTTGCCAATGTTTGTCACTCTCAGGCTCCTTTGGTATTCTCGGTGTAGGCCAATATAACACAGAAATTTTTCCAGAACAAAAGTATCACCCCACTGCTGCATCCAATGCTTGAAAATTGTAACAGACTCAGCAGCATTTCCAGGCTGGTCCTTGCTGTTTTGCTGGTTGTTTACACAAGTGTGTGCAGAGTCTGGCTTCACCTTACAGCAGCAGCACCAGTGCAGTCTACACAGAAATAAAATGACAAGCCAGTCTACTGTGAAGTATTCAATATTGATTACATGCTGTGAGGACTGAATGACAATTGTTATATGTGTGTGCATGCATGTGTACAAGCAGTCATTATACATTTTCAAAGAGTTGTAACTCTGATCTTTAAATGGGAAAAACAGGAAGTTCTTAACATCCTTATAAAATTTATCTGGTTTAATGGCCCTGAAATGCATGGCTGTAAGACTACATTAGAGGTTTTTCATAATACACAGTACTTTGCCAGCACCTTTATATATTGTATTTTAAGAACAATTTCAAATACTAAAACGTTTTATCCTCAAAAGTTTAGGGGGTGGACCTGGTTTGGTTTTTCAACACATTATAAATAATGTTTAGGAGTTGCTTTTTATCCTCTATTTAACTAAAAGTACAGTATGAAGTTTGCACTAATTCACCCAACTGTCTCAGGATAGATGCAGAACCCAAATGCATAGGAGAGACACCCTCACCCATGTCCTCAGAAATGTAAAGCAGAGCTCCCAGAGCCTCCCTGAGACCCTCCATGAGGCTCCACCAGGTATTTACTGCAAAAGGAATGGTATTCTAGTCCTCCTTCTCTTGGATATCTTTCCATAACACTTTCATTTATCCATCAGTGCTAATGATGTCTTTAACATTCTGGTTTTGGTTTTAGAGCTGCTAACTGCTTTTGCTGTGTAACAGGCTTATGTGACTGGAGGGATTCACACATACATTGATGGATCAATCACTTTCCCATAGAAGACTCCAGTTTAAATGTAGGAATCAAATGGAAGGTTCACTAGTGGTGCTTATAAGGAGGTGACCAACCACAGGAGCCAAGAGGGCCTTGTGTTAGGGAAGAATAAAAATCAAATGCACTATGACACATCCCTAAATGCTGGAGTCACAATTTCAAAACAGGCAACTGCCTAAGTTATGGAATAGATTCTAGCAGTAAATTTACAGGTTCATGAAAGAAGGCTGAAAAGTTTTGAACAAAGTTGACTGCTGCAGAGTGAAATAGAAAAAGAGCTAAAAGATAACCACAGATATTAAAACAAGCAAGCAAACAAACAAACCCCAGCAAAACCAACCAGACCCAAAATTGTTTCATTATGTTCCTGTGTTTGGGAAAAGTAATTTGGATTAATCTCTCTATCTTACAAAAAGAAAGCAAAAACCTTTTTGAACATGTATCTACTACACTTTTGAGGGGATAAGTGAGGGGAGGTAAAGAATGAGATAAATTTCTTACCCTAACATGTATGAGTCATTAGTAAGAAAGAAGGATGCTGGGGGATGAGATACTGCAGCACTTTTTTTTTTTCTCTTTTTCAAAGAAGTTAAACAAAATTATGCCAGTGAAAATGTTTTATAATGCTATCAGTTCTCAGAATAAGAAGACTAAATACCAATTAAAACAAAAACCATACCTAAACAAAATCCCTAAAAGGATCTTTGGGCAATTCTAATTTTCACAGTTCTTGAATCTTGAAGACTTACTTATTTCTATGTCAATATTCCTCTATTAAATGTAAAGATTATTTATTATGACAAAAATCAATTGAAATTTGTGAAAATTTTAGCTGTTAAAAAGTAGAAAGGAAAAATGCCAAGTGAACCCTAATGTTTTGTAACTGTGAAATTGTGTTAATCTCAGTATTAATTAGTTTAATATTATCTGTGTCAGCAAGTAAAATTTATTAGTTTATGGAATTCTGCTTTAATCCAGGAAACTTAATAGTACTAGAACATTGATCTGTATTTTAGTGTTGACGGTTAAAAATATGGGTAGCTTTCTTCTTTTAAATGGCACGTGTTTAGCAAGGAGATAACCCAAACATTAGTGTGAGAAACTTGAAATAGTCTTTAATTTCCATTACAGTGCGGACCAAGAGCAGGCCTCCTACTTCCCCAGTAGGGAAATGTTGTTGCAACCAGTGGCTGCTTCCTGACGGTCTGTTTTAGAATTCTCTAGGCTCTCACCTTTCCTAGAAACGGTCAAAAATATGCTAGATAGGAAAAGCTATAACAGACAAATATGTACATGTTTGCATGTGTGTGCACTTGTGTTGCGAGGGAAACAAACAAACAAAGCCCAATAAAACAAATACAGGCCACAGAACTGTTCACGCTTTAATCCTCTCGAAGGAAATTCGGCGTTACATAAAAAAAAAAAAAAAAAAAAAAAAAAAAAAAAAAAAAAAAAGTTAAAAAAACCTCTACCCATGACGCGGCTTAAGCGTTTCCTTCCTCTACTATTTTAAACAGTAAGAACTTAGTAACAGAAAGAAGCTGTAGGTCGCAGAGGACAAGGTTGGCAGAGATTATATAAATTTTCCCGAGGAAGGTGCTAATGCTAATTAACCAAAATTTTAAAAGGAACTCTGGAAGCGTCCAAAGCAGAAGCCGGGATGGGCGGGCGGAGAGCAGCGGAGGGGCGGGGCGGGAGTGCTGGGCGAGGGCGCACATTGGTCGGATTTTGCCGCAGACCAGCTGGCAGCGGGGAAGGAAGGGGAGGGTGGTGCCGGAACAGGGTNGGACTTGCCACCGCGAATGGGGGGCACGGCGGGGGCGGGACGGAAAAGCAGCAAAGGGAGGCGCCGGTTGAGAGCGGGGGTGGGCGCGGCCTCGCTCGGGAGAGGCGGAGCCGCCGCGCGCGGCCGGGAGCCGCAGCCGGGAAAGCGCCGCGGCCGCGCCTCGCGCGGATGGGGGACATGGGGGGCGGGGCCGCGCCTCCCATCGCAGTCCTCAACCAGGTCGGCCCGGGGAATACGGGGAGGGCGGGCTGTGGGTGTGTACTGGTACTGGTAGACCATTGAGAGGTGCTGCTTGAAGTCTGAGGAGTCTGGTCCGGGCAAGGGCGGCGCCAAGCGGCACCGCAAGGTGCTGCGCGACAACATCCAGGGCATCACCAAGCCGGCCATCCGCCGCCTGGCTCGGCGCGGCGGCGTCAAGCGCATCTCGGGGCTCATCTACGAGGAGACGCGCGGCGTGCTCAAGGTGTTCCTGGAGAACGTCATCCGCGACGCCGTCACCTACACGGAGCACGCCAAGAGGAAGACGGTCACGGCCATGGACGTGGTCTACGCTCTCAAGCGCCAGGGTCGCACCCTCTACGGCTTTGGCGGCTAAATTTGAATCGCTCAAATCTATGTTGTCAAAACCACCAAGGTTCTCCTCAGAGCTACACACAAATTTCGCAACAAGAGCTGGTAATTGCTACAAAATTAATAATGTAGAGTGAAAGTAACCCGAAAGGTTGTGCAATATTCTGTACCTGGAACAAAGTACTTTATTGGATATTACATATTACATAAACCACATGAGAAAAACCTCCCACGTCGTATTTGCAATTGCAGCTCTATTAAGAACATGTGGTGGCTCTTAAAAGAGCCGTTTGGTTTATAATTAAGAATCATTTTACTTGGAGCTGGTGTACTTGGTGACAGCCTTGGTGCCCTCGGACACGGCGTGCTTGGCCAGCTCGCCGGGCAGCAGCAGCCGCACGGCCGTCTGGATCTCCCGCGACGTGATGGTGGAGCGCTTGTTGTAGTGCGCCAGGCGCGACGCCTCGCCGGCGATGCGCTCGAAGATGTCGTTGACGAAGGAGTTCATGATGCTCATGGCCTTGGACGAGATGCCCGTGTCGGGGTGCACCTGCTTCAGCACCTTGTACACGTAGATCGAGTAGCTCTCTTTCCTTGCTCTCTTGCGCTTCTTGTCACCTTTTTTCTGGGTCTTAGTGACCGCCTTCTTAGAACCTTTCTTCGGTGCCGGAGCGGATTTCGCCGGCTCAGGCATCCTTACTGTTTTCTTTCCAACACCTTCGCTGTAGCACAACACCACCGAAAATGGCGCCTGCCCCCCCTATTTATAACGGTGTTATGCAAATTAGAGGATTGTAATCGTTCCGTTCCTATTGGAGTAAAAAATACCAACGTAATTTCAGGCATTTCCGTCCTGCAACCGCCAAAGCTCAGGCGCTGCATTTACACAATCGCAGAGCTTTGCAGTTAGGGTGGAAGGCAGTCCTGGGTCTAAGAACAAAAGTATGTAGTGCGCGATGCCAACTACACTGAGTTGACATTCAGCAGTGCATGGAACACCAGTGACTTTAACATTATAGATACTATGACAACATAGTAACTATTTTCCGAATTTATGAATGACTATGTTGTAATTTAAACTAATGAAAACCTCAGCAACTTAGTAACATACAGCTCTTGCAGTGAAATTTGTGGGTGGCTCTGAAAAGAGCCTTTGTGTTCTAAAACGAGTAGGCTGCACGAAGTGCCGAGTTTAGCCGCCGAAGCCGTAGAGGGTGCGACCCTGGCGCTTGAGAGCGTAGACCACGTCCATGGCCGTGACCGTCTTCCTCTTGGCGTGCTCCGTGTAGGTGACGGCGTCGCGGATGACGTTCTCCAGGAACACCTTGAGCACGCCGCGCGTCTCCTCGTAGATGAGCCCCGAGATGCGCTTGACGCCGCCGCGCCGAGCCAGGCGGCGGATGGCCGGCTTGGTGATGCCCTGGATGTTGTCGCGCAGCACCTTGCGGTGGCGCTTGGCGCCGCCCTTGCCGAGCCCCTTGCCGCCCTTACCCCGACCAGACATACTCCCGCTCTCGCACTGCCTAGCTCAGTGGGGCGGGGAGCGCCCCGCGCCCCTCTATATTGCCGGCGGTCCGACCTGGTTGAGGACTGTGCCGGGGCCGGCCCGGGGCGGGCCCTTCCCCGCGCCCTTCCCCCCGTGGGCCGGGCCGTTCGCGCCATCGCTCCCGCAGGGGCCGCGCGCTGCCGGCTCGGGCCNCCGGGAGGGCCGCGTCCCGCCCGCGCTCGTCCTCTTCCCCGTGCTGCCCGCCAACAAAGGGCCCGGCCGGGTAGGGCGGAGAGTGGGTGCCGTGCTTCCGCTCCTACAGTAAATGCACACTTTTCTACCGAGAGCTCAGAAACGGGACAAATGCGCTGCTCTTCTTTTTTTTCCTGTGAGGGCGACATTTCAAATTTTTGCTATGGGGGAATTATTTTGCGTGTCCCATATCTCTGATTTAACACGCAGCTTTGTTTTATTTATGGGACTGAAGTGTTGATGAAGGAGCTGATTTATGTCTCTTGTTGCTATATCTATATCTATATCTTTATCTTTATCTATATCTATATCTATATATCTATATCTGTTATATGAATAAAAATCCATACCACCTCATGTGCTTTTAAAAAGTGGCGTGTGTTTGTTCATTTCCACGGTCTCCCTCTTCATTGATACCTATTGAACTATTCCTTTCACTGTATTTTTTTTTCACTTAAGATTACTCTTTGGACACAAATCAGTATTTTTTAATTACTGTAGTTCTACAGCTGCACTCATTTTAACGAATTGCATCATCTTAATCATCTTTAGTAGCTTCAAGCGTACATATGTTCGAGGGGTTTTTTGAAAATGCATGGTTGACTTTCATCCCTTCTTTATTCTTTTCTCTCATCTTGTTTTTTTTTTTTTGAGTACGCCTAATTTTTGCTGTCAGAATGTGACACATGTATTTAAAGTTTCTCCAAGGAGTTCCAGGGTCTCTACATTATAACAACACTCAACAATTTACAAAACTAGAAAACTTGCAGCTACAGGTGGCAAGGTATGGAGCAAATCAGACAATTATGCTTAAAATTTCAGTCTCAACAACTAAAGATCTACAAAGAGCTACCCGCAGCCTTGCAACCCAGCTTCTCAAATTCTTCTCAAATCCAAATTCTAAGGTTCATCATGCACTTTAAAGTTTTTCCCAAATAATCCCAGTCACAAGAAAGATGTTTCTCATCATCAGTAAATTTGTAATTTTCCCTAATGCTATGCACTATCTTCTCTTGATGGCCAAGTTGTTCTTTAACTTCTCCTGGGAGAGCTGGTTCTTGGTTCTTTTCTCTGTGTTCCCCATAGAGAATTAGACCACACTAAAATGAAGTTATGTTCAGAAATTAATCTAAATCTTCAACATTTATCCCTGTTCTGCATGAGAGGCAGTGGGGCTGCAGAGAGAGGGCAGGTATTGAAACAGAGAGGCAGGATAACCAAGATAGCATTAAGCTGGTCTTTTCAGCGCTGCTTTGCCTCCACAGTTCCGATGAAAAGTACAGCAGAAGCACTTTCAAGCAAGCCTCCCTCACTGGAAAGGAAAAATATCCCAGTCTTTCTTTGTCTGATTCCCTTCAGACACCACTATTTTGGACATAGGCTGGAAATCTTTGTGGATCTATGCTTCTGCTCTGCATGGTAAAAAGGGGAAAAGAGCAGAAGCAAGACCAGCTTGCTAGGGTAAGATCTCTTTTTTCACTTGTGCCAGACAGGTAACATGGGCCTGTACGAGAAACATTTCTCCTCTGATACGAGGTAAGTCCAGTCTTTGATTAGTTCTTAAGGTTACCAAAAGAAAATAGCATCATGTTTTCTTCTTACACAGTGAAGTGATATTAACAAGAAAACAGCTTGATTTTCTGGTTCATGGTCAATTCAAACTGCAGAATAAAATCCACATTTATTTTCTAGCATTATCATGGTTTAGACCCAAACACATCCTTCCAGTATTTATTGCATCTTAAAAGAAATCCAATCATTTCATGTTACAAATTAAATCAGAACTTCCATCTCATTTAAATTGATGAAAAGGAAGCCCTGCTGCATGGGCCAAAAGGATTAATTGTAAACACGATTAACCATTTTTGTATTCCAGAGTCCCTGTATCTTTCCTGGTTGCATCTTTTGCCCTTTCACATTTATTTTGTGGCTGTTACAAATGCAAACTATTTAATGAAGCATGACGGTATGCTCCTTCCCGTAGAAAAAAAAAAAAAAAAGAGAAAAAAAAAAGTAGCAAAACCCCCACAAATAGATTTTTTTGTTTGTTTGTTTGTTTTTTGTTTTTTGTCCCTGCAGAAATGTCGATACCTACATTTTGTTGTTCCAAACCCTCCAGCAGCTGCGGGGGACACACGACCCGGGCGCTCCGGGGGACGCCGGGCCCGGGAGAGGCCGGGCAGCAGCGGGCGAGCTTGGGCACCGAGCGCTGGGATCGAGAGAGATCATTCTGATTGGCTGATAGCACTCGAGCATTGACCAATCCTAGCGCGGTGTTTAAAAAGGACCAATAGCAAAGCACTTCGTACCGCGGGTGACGTCACTACGCCCGTTGTCCAATGCAAACGGTGCTTTCTGATACCAGAGATTTGCATAAGGCCCGTATAAATGGAGCAGTAATCGCATTTTCCGGCATTCCGCTGTGACTGAGCACACAGGCAGCTGCAGCGATGCCCGAGCCGGCCAAATCCGCTCCTGCGCCCAAGAAGGGCTCTAAGAAGGCGGTCACCAAGACCCAAAAGAAAGGCGACAAGAAGCGCAAGAAGAGCCGCAAGGAGAGCTACTCGATCTACGTGTACAAGGTGCTGAAGCAGGTGCACCCCGACACGGGCATCTCGTCCAAGGCCATGGGCATCATGAACTCCTTCGTCAACGACATCTTCGAGCGCATCGCCGGCGAGGCGTCGCGCCTGGCGCACTACAACAAGCGCTCCACCATCACGTCGCGGGAGATCCAGACGGCCGTGCGGCTGCTGCTGCCCGGCGAGCTGGCCAAGCACGCCGTGTCCGAGGGCACCAAGGCTGTCACCAAGTACACCAGCTCCAAGTAGGGCGTCTCGGACCGCCGCTTTTAACCCAAAGGCTCTTTTAAGAGCCACCTAATTTTTCAAGCAAAAGAGCTGAGTCAGTGCTTATTAGGTGGAGGTATGTAAACAGCCTTAAATTTGCCCGTTATTTAGGTCAGGTTCTCTTTTCTTGTAGGATATTTAGGCATGCCGGCTAAGTTGTTATGACGTCTATCTTTTCTACGCTCGGTATATCAACTTGCTTGTTCAAAACTTGTGATTCGGTTAGGTCTTTATTAAGACTAAATGTCAGCAAGAACTTGTATAATGCAAGACCTGTGGGGAAGGTGAAGTTTTTAAATTTTTCTAATGGATTAATGCCTTTTGTGTGGATGACGTAGCATTTACTTTTACAGTGCATTATAGTAGTAAAAGAAAAAATTTTTGTCTTAGCGATTGAATTTAAGGCGGGATTTGTATTCTTCGGTTTCTATTATTTTACTCGCCTGTACCCTAATCTGCTATTAGCCCTGCCAAAGCTGGCCTTTGTTATTCAAGTAAGTGTCCATACTCGATTAGGCAAAAGGAAAAGATTTTTCTTAAGGGTTTTCACGCTTAAAACACCAGTGTCCCAGGGTTTTACAGGAGATGTTTTTTTCTTTAAGAAAAAGAAATAAAGCCGCTGAAAAAAGAGGGTGATCAGTGATTTACACTGCAAGGTTTACTGGGAACCGGGGATAATACGTGCGTGGGGCCGCAGCTCCTCCTGCCCCGCCGTGCCGCCGTGAGAGCGGAGCTCGGCAGGAGCTGCCCCCGGCCGGGGCCGTGGCACGGCGCGCACGTTTCCCCATCCCCGCTCCATGAGCGTCCCTCCCCCGCCACGCCTGGCTCGGAGGCCGTGAGACAGGGGCGGGAGCGCCGATCCTGCGCGTCACCGCCCGGCCGGCGCTCCCTCCCCGCGCGGGGCCGACACCGGCACGGCCGCGGAGCGGAGCGGGGTCACCGCCCCGCAGGGCGGAGCCTGGCGGGGAGGCGCTGCGGGGCCAATCACAGCCCAACGCGGCTCTTTTGAACTCAGCCGGACCCCGGAGCGAAGGGCGCTCGCCGCTCCGCGGGGCCACCGGCACCGCCCTTTTCCTCTGGGCTGCGGCGGTCCATGAACAGGGGCGGGCCAGGCGCAGCTGTTATCGCAGGGCTCCCAAGCTGCACGTAAGGACAAACTTCCTCCTGCTAAAGGAAGCCCCGGTCTCCCACGCAGGCGTTACCGAACGCACACGTACCCAAAATCTGAACTTTATTAGTGCCGTGTGAACTCTTACTGAGATCTGTGATTTGGGTTTGCTAGGTTATGATAGCAGTGGTCCAGCTCTTTTTGAGAGTAAGTGGGTGGCTCTTAAAAGAGCCTTTGGGTTTATTTAAATGAGTAGACTCTCAATTTCTCTCAGTCATCTTTACTTCTTTTTGGGCGCCGCCTTCTTTGCCTTGGCCGCTTTGGGTTTCGCTGCCTTGGGCTTGGCTGCTTTGGGCTTCACCGCTTTCGCCTTAGCCGGGCTCTTCGCGGCCTTCTTGGGGCGGCCTGCCTTTGCGACTTTTTTGGGGCTCTTGGCCGCTTTCTTGGCTGCGGCGGCCGCCGGCTTCTTGGCCTTCTTGGGGCTCTTCTTCACCGCCGCCGCCTTCTTGGACTTCTTGGCGGCGCTGGCGGGCTTCTTAGCCGCCGGCTTCTTGGGCTTGGCTGCCGGTTTTTTCTTCGTTGCTTTTTCTTTTGTCTCACCCGGCTTCTTGTTCAGCTTGAAGGAGCCGGAGGCGCCGGTGCCCTTGGTCTGCACCAGGGTGCCCTTGCTGACGAGGCTCTTGAGCCCCAGTTTGATGCGGCTGTTGTTCTTCTCCACATCGTAGCCGCCGGCGGCCAGCGCCTTCTTGAGCGCGGCGAGCGAGAGCCCCTTGCGCTCCTTGGAGGCGGACACGGCCTTGGTGATCAGCTCGGTGACGCTGGGCCCCGCGGGCTTGCGGGCTTTGGAGCCGCTCGCCGCCTTCTTCGGCTTCTTGGCGGCGGCCTTGGCGCCGGGAGAAGAAACAGTGGGAGCGGCAACAGGCGCGGTCTCCGACATGGTGTCAGCCTCCGAGCGCGATCCAGGGAAATCCACTGGGCCTGGAGCGCCGCGGCAGCCTCGTATTTATAGAGCGCAGCCGCGCGGTGATTGGTGCGCTGCAGAGCCCGCCCCGCTGCACGATTGAAAGGTCTCTTCTCCCCGCTCATTTTGTGTTTCTTAGGAGCCAAAAACGGCTGTTTTTTTCAGAATTTCTGCCACCGAGCCCCCCCCAGTTCGCAGCGGCGTGGAAAAGAAAGACTCTAGTACCCCTCGTCCAAGTTTCCTTTCGAAGAGGCAACGGGTGAGCTAAAAAAGAGGCGATAAACACTGAGTCCTGGACCTGAACAGACCTCGGGAAACAGAAACTTTTGTTTTTCCTTCTAAATAAAATCCGCGACGTGGGGAACTAAATTTCCAAAGCAATAAATTAGTATTCTTTAAAGGGTCTTCTCTTAATCTGAACTGAAAATCAGGGATTTGAATCAATATTTTAGTCGCAAATTGATTTCAAAGAGGAGGAAGTAACACAGGCTCATCTTGAGCACTGAATATGGATTAGAAATTAGCTCCTTTGTCCAAAATCCTTTACCTCTTTCAAAATAATTAGGAGAAATTAAACTAGTGCATTATGCAGCAAGGCAAGAAGCAGCTTAAAGTCCTGTGAAGGGCTTTTTCTGCCCCCAAAGGAGGTGACTTTTGACAGCATAGCAGTTTGTACTGCTTTGCTCGGTGTACACAATACAGACATGGCTCCCTCGTTCTCTGCTACAAAAATGCTTACTTTCTTAATAAATTAGGTGACAAAAAACCTTAAAACGGCCAGGTTTTGTTCATAATGATAACCAGTGCCCTATCGTTTGATGATATGTCAGTGTTTTTATTTTGATACAGCTAGATTGGCAAAAATCTGAGTCATCATTGTTTAAGGAGACACTGCTGCAGCTGAGTTTCCCACTACTTGCACATAATAAAATTTGCTCTGGTGATCATTTAGGATTCCTCTTTCACAGCAGATTCCTAAATATGCCAATTTCTTACTGTCCAGTGACTGGATCCCCACACTGGAATTAATATTAAAAATGGCATGTCTTGATGTATCTGCTACACCAAAACAGCTGGCTGCTAAGCACGAGGGGGGACAGTCTTCAGATGCACTTTTCCAAGACCAAGCTTCAATTAAAAATAAATGTGCATTGTTTTTCAGAGTACAAAGAATTAAAAGAAGTATTCTCTGATATGTTTATTAATACCTGCAACCCATTTTTTTTTTTTACGAAGGCCTGGAAGCCACTTTTTAGCTCTTGCTATTGTAACTGTTGGTGATACTAAAATTCTGGACAAAGTTTTGGTTCAAGTAATTTATGTTTTCAAATGGATAATTATTAAAAGATGTTTTCTGACCAATATAGCAGATTTTCTGTTCCTATTTCAACATATTTATGGTTTATATTTAGCACTATGTATGAGGTAGAATCAAAACTGGCAACAATCCTTTTCACCTCATATTGCCGGTGCATTGTGATGAACCATTATTCTCAAACTCCTTCAGATTTGAGGCTGAAAATGGGCTTGGCAGCTCAAAGATTTTTAATAAAAATTAGTAATTCAGAATGCTTATTAATATATATATATAAACCCAAAACCAACAAACCAAACCAACAAGAAAGCCCCGAAGAAAGCCCGTGGGTCTAGAGTTGTTTAGAGGGGGCAGGGCTGTTTTTAAAGACATCAGTGAATTACATGAACTTCACATTTGGCCCAGCTGAAAAGCAAGTGGCATGATGGGGCTGTATGTTTTTTTCTTCAGTCTTAATTAACTTTGTGTCTTTCTCACACCCACCAGAGCAGTGATTTATTTAGTATCAAATCTTGTTATTTTTAGTATGCATTTGCCAGCAATTGTGTAACTATATAATAAAGGGATCTTTTATTTAGTTTTATTTTCAAGAGACAAGATACAAAGGGTTTAGGGTGGTTTTGGTTTTTTTTTTTTTTAAAGCTAGGATACTAAGGCTTTGGGGTGGGCGGGGATTTGTTCCGTTTAGGTTTTATTTTGGCGTTTTCGNATCGTCACCTTGCCCAGCAGCTTGTTGAGCTCCTCGTCGTTGCGGATGGCGAGCTGCAGGTGGCGGGGGATGATGCGCGTCTTCTTGTTGTCGCGGGCCGCGTTGCCCGCCAGCTCCAGGATCTCGGCCGTCAGGTACTCCAGCACGGCCGCCAGGTACACCGGGGCGCCGGCGCCCACGCGCTCCGCGTAGTTGCCCTTGCGCAGCAGCCGGTGCACGCGGCCCACGGGGAACTGCAGCCCGGCCCGCGACGAGCGCGACTTGGCCTTGGCGCGCGCCTTCCCGCCCTGCTTGCCCCGGCCCGACATCGCTCCCGACGCTACTCCGCCGCCGCCGGCACTGACTCGGTCACGTGTCCCTCCGCCACGCGCGCGGCCGCTTTTATAGCTCCTGCGCGCGCCCCGCCCGCTCTCTGATTGGCTGCAGCGCTCTCCGGCTCGCTTCGACCAATGGCGCCGCGGATCCAAATGCGGCCAATGGGAGCCGCCGGCGGCCCCGGCCCCGAGCCGCGCTCCCGGAGCGGGGACACCGCAGGGGAAAGGCGACCCCCCCGCCCCGGGAGAGCAGAGGCGCACAGCTGCCTCCCCGGAACGGGGAACCCCCGCTAATGCCATCGCTGTCGGTTTAGAAATAACCGTGTATTGTAAACCTCAGAAATACTACTGCAGGGCTACTTTAAAAATGTGTTATTGTTATGATAAAAGAGAAACTTTCTTTTCAGTAGGAACATTTACACCTCAGCACTACTGAGATGTGTAGAAACTAGGCAGCAACACGTACTACAGGTTTCTCTGATTCTAGAGACAAATTACTTCAGTATTGCTGTAATCAAACTCATACTGGTGTCTTCAAGCTGAATGTGTCTCCAGGCTGAATCTTTTCACCTTTTGAAAACATAACCTGATGTCGTCAGACAACTTCTACAACAGAAATTGCTTGATAAAGATCTTCCTGTTTCAAGAATTGTGTAAAGTTCCAACACACAGTATGCATTAGGTAGGCGGAGAATATGCATTAGGTGGGCGGGTTCACGTAAACTTTACTGTATAAAAGACTAACTTTTTACTCCTTGGTGTGCTTGATTTGTGCACCCCACGCAGAATAAACAACGTCTCCTATCCAAATTGGACTCTATGTCTGTGCTTAGAGAGCTCCTAAAATCAACCACAACGAGGTATTAAATGCAAGGCTACTCTACAGAGCATTAGAAATCAGGCTGTCACACTCACCCAGACTCGAGAATAGCTCACTCAGCCAGTAAGCTGAAGTGATTTTTGAAGATTCAAGATGTTCCTCTATGATCTGGCCCTGTCTCACAGGCAAAATGATTCCTGTTGATTTGGTAATTGGCCATGGTTTCTCTTTATTTCCTGGCATATTTGCCTCTTTCTTCCATATACTTTGGGAAAGGGCAGATGCTATCATGCATAAAGCAATGAAGGAGCAGTCCCCTGGGCTTAGCCACATCCCTCTGCTACACTAGTGTTGTACAACAGGCTCTTCCTTCATTTTCCCAATTCTGCTTTCTCGTTTCCATCAGTTTCAGTTATTTGTAACTTTTTCTTGTTTCCATCTTCATTCCTTGAAGCTTTTGTACTCTAAATCATGGTTCTTCCTTTTAACGCACCCCAGATCCTATGATATGAGTATCATAAAATTACAATGGAAGAAGTGTGTGCATAAGTCTGTAAGTTTCAGAGTTAGCTAAAATGTATTTCAAAAGTACAATCAAAAAAAAAATATTTAAGATATTACTGACACAACTGCAATTAAGTCCTGAAGCAGGAAGAGAACTCCTGTGCAAACCTTTTTGATTGAGTCCAGAATTTGTGAAAACAGATGCAAAGTTTTCAACTGTAAGTTTGGTTACCAAAGAACATTGTCTCCTTAAAGCAGATTTAACCTCAAAACATGGTGTATTCAGCTAAGCCTGAAACTTACAGCCAACTAAATGTATCATTTGAGGTATCTACTAGTCTGGTGTCTTAATATTGATTATTAGCCACAAGTAAAATTATCTGTCAGTCAAATCTTCTAACATTAAAATTGTTTACTAACTTTTACGTAAGGTAGCCTCTCCGTGATGTACCCAGTAGTTATCTGAGGCTTGATACGAAGCAAACCTTTCAATAAGAGTATTTAAAATTAATTGGTTTGTAATTATTAGTAGTATTTCAAGACTTAAGTTTCTACTAGCTATCAATAAAGGTTAAAAGGGACGTTTATTAATTTAAGAACAAGAATATAAGCAGAAGTTTAGTGGAAAAAGGTAAGTATATCTTATTTACGAAGTGGTTATTTGTTTTCTTTTCTGAGGTTCTGAATGCCTCTATCGTCTTCCAAGGCGAGCAAAGAACCCTCCCCCCTCTCCACCTGCCTGCTAGTTTTACACAAATCACAGGAAAAATGGTATTTTGATACACTGAACATTTATTGTCTTTCACAAGACAAAATGAAGTTTCCCCAGCCAACGAAAATCCATCAAGATGACCATAAAGGGGATAGGGTGCAAAATTCCAGTGTACAGTATACACAACAAATTACCTCCCTGACTACCCTGGAAGAAAGATGATTGATCAACCTCACTGCAACTAAAAAACATGATTATAAAATATTTACAGAAAAAAAAAAACAGTACAGAAAATAAAAACTGGACAACCATTTGCCTAGGAAATGCTGCTAACAGTTTTCTGGCTCCTTAAAAACCTGTTCCACTACCCTCACCAGAGCATCAGGGGGTGTAAGGATTCAGGCAGAGCATGGTCACCACCCCCCTCTCCCACACCCCTGTCCCCAGCATATCGTTATCTCCCTCCAAGGAAGGGGAAGGACTTGAGGGGAGCAGCATCGCCTTCTTTACTGCAATTTCCTTTCCCCAAGTGGACGTGGTGGCTCTGCAAGGAGGACCCCAGGCACACCTCAGCTGCAGCAGTCTCTATTGACAGCACACTGGCAAGTTAACCTGTGGGTAGGGAACTATTTCCAGTCATGCGAGCCCTTTTGTTGCTTGCAGGAGGACTTTCCCTTCTTCTCACTCCACAGTGATCTGATCCATGTTCAGAGGGGCAGGAAAGCTGACTAGGACTATGACAGGTCACAGGAGACCTTCCATTTCTTTCATGAAGGCTTCATACACGTCATCCTTTGTCTGTACAGAGATAGGGGCAGATGATCCAGCCTTAGGGGCAGCTTTGGTTAATGGGAGGGCAGGCTCATCATCTTGTTTTCTCTGGGAGGCAGCGGAAGCCCCTTTGTTCTCGCGGCGCACTCGCAAGGCAGTGGGCACGAAGCGCGTGATCTCTGCCTTGGGGTTGGTGATCTGCGGCTTGGCACTGATGGTGGCCGTGGCTTTCTTCTCGATGGTGGCCGCACTGGTGTCATCCGCCTTGGGCCGCTGAATCAAGCTCGGGGGGGCGCTCAGTACCCCAGGATTTGGAATGGGAGCTGGTGGAAAGAGCCCAGGTGGGGCAGGTCCTAAGGGAGGCACCAGAGGTGGCCGTAACATGCCTGGGCGAGGAGGAGGGATACCTGTAAGAAGTAAAGAAAGCATGAGCTGTCTCCACATCTGGGAATTTCAAAATATTTGATAAAAAAAGTGCACAGGCTCAGAATGCCACAAACAAAAACCAAAACAAAGTAACTCCCAAAAAGATGCAGTAGCACTGGCTTTAAAACCAGAAAGTTTTCAACCCTGCACCAAATGCTGAGTTGAAAATGCTGCTCTTCACACTCTGAAAGCCACAGGAGCTTGTACATTGTTCCCTTTCAATTTTTAAAGTTATAATCTTAAAATAAAGTTTCTTGACAATCTATCCCACAGGAATTTCAGAGTCATCAGAAATATCTGACCCAGGCAGAAAATATAAATATCCCGATCTCCAACTCATTTAGCGGAACACCATTATAGTACCCAGAAGGTACTCAGAGAGTCTAGCAGAGCAAAAGTTTAAACTCTGGAATTCCCTTTTTGAGGGCAGATTTCTTGCTACCAAACTATGCACAGCACTTCTTTGTTGTTATTACACAGAATAATTTAACAGCACAAAGCACAATGCAGCCACAGACAGGAACAAAGGCAAACTGGCAGCCAATTATACCTCACCGGCTTGATCACCACAGCAAAAACTGCAAAAAGAAAGCAAGAAGGGACTTGACACTGAAACAAACAGAACCCCTTACCTGGTGGGGCAGGAGGGGGCAGACGAGGAGGAGGACCACGTGGAGGAGGACCTGGGGGCAGACCTGGTGGGGGGCCTGGGGGAGGACCAGGTGGTCGTCCAGGGGGAGGACCTGGTGGCAGCAGTCGAGGCAAAGGCCCACGCAACCCTGGTAACCCGGGAGGTCTCAGGAACGGAGGAGCTCCTGAAAACATTCATGCAACAAAAGAGAAATTTAATTCACAGTTTAAAGTATATCCCAGCAACTATCTCATCAACTAATAATAGAGATCTTCAACATATGAATGAAAGCTGTATTACCTAGCTGCCAGATTAAACAGAATTTCTAAAATTCTCAAGAAGAGGCAGCAGTTACACAGTTGAAGCGTCTTTATAATAGTTAAGAGTATCAGGGAAAAAGGGTCCCCCCCTATGTAATTAAGTAGTAACTGGTAACAGCTTTGGAGCTTAGTTTGTCAGAATTTAAACAGCCAAAAACCCTTCTCTGTAGCATTTGATTGTTCTTCCGGCCTAAAAGTAAGTACCTTTGCTCTTTTACTCCACTTCATGCACTGGCTCTGCTGCTGTCTGCCAGTTTTGGCTCTAACAAAGACAACCATCAGGAAGGCTACAGCTACAGGAGCCTGATGCCTCAAAAGCAAGGTACAGCAACAATGATGTAGACTGATGACAGGTGTCAGTAACTGGGTACATATATTCCATCTGCAACACATTCTGCAGCTTCAAAACTCCCCAGCTGATACCATTGCGTGAGAGCCTGCATCCTTCAAAGCAGAGTAAATCAAGTGCTCACCTGGTGGAGGGCCGGGAGGAAGGCCGGTGGGTGGGCCTGGGGGCCTCAGTGGAGGGGCTGGAGGCGGTCCCAGCGGAGGAGGCCCAGGCATGGGCGGCGCCTGTATCTGAGCTGGAGGAGCAGCCTGCGCAGCCTGCTGCTGCTGCTGTGCCTGGGAAGTCGCAGTAGATGACCCAGTCTCTGCAAGAGTTTCCTCACTGATTTGTTGTTGCTGCTGTTGCTGTGATGTCTCTTCAGACTCTGAGTCCTCTTCCTCCTCCTCCTCGTCTTCTGAATATTCCTCCACTTCTCTCCCTTCTTCTGGAATTTCCTGACCTGGATACGGAGATATACTTATAAAATCTGTCTATGCGCAACATCTGTGTGAACATCAGAGAAACTTGAGCACACAAAATAAAAATAAGAAAGATGAACCTTACTTCAAAGGGAAGAAATCTGATCACTTTTTACTGTTAAACACGAAATGAAAACAAATAAAAATAAAAATAGAGAAATCATCACTGTTCTAGATAGAGCTCTGACAACAAGACCTATGTGTTCCTCTTAGACCTGAAACTTCTACTACCAACCCAAACTGCAGCTATTTCAGAGTTTGTGTAGAGGTGGGACAACGGGGGGTTGGGGATACAATGTCAAAATAAACATAATCCCCATATCCAAGAAAGTCCTGCGCCTTTGAAAGATACTGCAGTTTCTTTCTAAAACAAAAAATAATCTTCATTCGACTGGTTAACTTATCTCAGCAGAAGGGTATTTTTAGGGAGTACAAATCATTACAGGTTACATGCTGAGCACACAGACAATGTTACCCCTTCTCTTTCACCAAGAGATTCATATTGCATTTGAAAAACTGTTTAAAAGCTAAGCAAGAAAATGTTTAGAAGAAAAAAACAGTAAATTGCTGATCTTCAACTCTGCTAAGCAAAACACACACACTATTTAAACAAAAATAAATTTTAAAAACAAACAAAACAAAAAACAACCCAAAAAACCGAACCCTCCCCCCCCCAAAAAAACCAAAACAAACACCCCAAACAAATTAAAGAAAAAAAGAAGCAAAAACCAAGCCAGAACTCAAATACCTAATGACAGCTGGTACTTTCAGCAGATCCTACATAATGAAAGTAAAATATTCACTCCATAAAACAAATCCTGTGCAAAATAAGCTTACCAGAGGAACCTTAACTGGAAGCCTAATGGCATATTACCATTACATATTATATCCACCTTACTCACCTGCCATTCGTAACATCATGGCCTGCAGTGGAGTCAGTTCTTTCATGTTCTTTTTCTTTTTTCGTGACTTCCCAGGCATGTCTGCAAACCGGACACTGTGACCTGGGGAAAGCAGAATACCGATAAGGATGGCAGAAGGTGGGCAGAAAATAAGAAAAATCAGATAGTTCTGTCGATATCTGGTATGGATAGCATATCATTCTAACACAATAATGCTCCTTAGATAAGAGTTAATATTGGTGTTGCTGATAGCCTGAAGTTTTGCTAACCTAGTATTCTCGACCAACTGGTCTCCCCCAAGCAAGTGAGCATATTTTACACTAGGGCTTAATTTTGTAGGGTACCTTACCAATGCAATGACACAGGTGAAAAACGGCTTGGGAGCTATAAGCTAACTCAACTTTTAAGAAAACAGGTTTATCTGAAAGTTGCTTCACTTCTAGATAGCCTCCTTCTGACCCATTTATTAATAAAAGTCCTTTAGCTAGAATTCAGGTGAGTGAGAAAAGAGCTAGTTGACTAAATAAATTACACACACACCTTCAACTCTATCAGGTAGTGTTTTTCTTTTGAAAAATCAATCCCCAGTCTCTCATTTCCCCTTCATACCTGATTTCTTCTCTTCACCACCTTCCCTCTCCTTGTCATTATCACGATGCAGGAAGTCCTCGCCTTCACTGTCTGCATCTGACCTGTCGCTGTCACTGTCATCACTGCTCTCATCATGCTTATCTTGATCCATATCCTCAGGATAACCTTCATCTTCACTAGTGCTGGACATCTCATCATCATGGCCTCGCTGTCCTGCAGAAGGCAAAGTATTAGGAAATGCATGAACTCCAAATGCACTGGTGTGAAAGAGTATTTTGTATGTTTACAGTCACAACAACCCCCTTAGCAACAGCATGGACAAACTGCCATCCCTTTACTTTTTAGCACTTATCTTAAAGGGTATTTTGGAAAATTTGTAAGATTTCCTATTAACCTGCTGGTTAATTTGCATGGCAAACAAGTGAAGGCAACTGCTATTCATTCAGTAATTTCTATCAGCAATTCCCCACCACTGAGATACTGTGATGCCTTCTGGCATGAAATAAAGCTAATCCATCCACTCACAAAAGTTTCTAGGAATGACACAGCAACTGTATGAAAAAGAGGACCTGTGTTCTCCTAGCAAATGCACACTCAGGGTTGGTTGTGGGTTTTGTTGTTGTGGTTTTGGTTTGGGGGTGTTTATGTGACGGGTTTTTTAAATAGAAGATTTCTCTGAGAGTGATTGGGTTTTTTAAAGGGATAATATGTACAATGTTTCAGCACTGCTAAAATACCTAATCTGTGAAACCTAACAAAAAAAGTATATGAGATATGTAATTAAATGTTTCAACATTTAAAAATACAGGTGGTAACAGAATTGCAGCTATTATGAATATATCTGAATTACCTTAGAGGTGCAATCACTTAGTAAGAGTCCTTCAAGTAGTGCTAACATTCATAATGCCAAGAGAACACTTTGTCTAGGGCACGCTGTACTATCCATAGCAAAACAGAGGTCAAGGAAAACCCCAGAGAGTAATAGGAAAGGCCTTACCTGCTTCAGAACTGTAAGAAATCTCCTCCTCTCGCCTTCGAGGAGCCACATCCAAGTTGAAACCCACTTTACGGCCATACATCTGTAGGACTTGAGGTGGGGGTGGCCCTGGTGGAGGTCCAGGGGGCTTCCTGCCTGGAGGTAAACGCGGAACACCAAGCCCCAGAGGAGGAAGTACAGAAATGGACCGAACTGGTGGTCTGGAAATAAAGGAAATGGGAAATGCAAGAACAAAACCAAATTAAAACATGTCTTTAATAGAATTATTTAGCCTTCTCTCACCACTGCTTATGCAAACTTCTAAAAAGAAACATGAACATTTAAAAAGTATAGATTTGACACAAGGAGTTTACAACCTCATACAAAGACATGACTGCTGAAGATCACACAAAAGCTCCTCAGAAAGCAACTGAAGACAATACTGAAAAAAATCAGCTGTTGAATCCTACCACAGAAGAAGAATTAAATAATCACAGAATTGGTGAAAACAGAAGGCTATTCAGAAGGAAATAGAAAAAAACTAGTACTAGAATGTAAAAAAAAAAATTAACAAGCAAACTAGGAGTTTATGTGATCTATTCATATACACTGAATATGCCAGCAGGACAAAAGAACCGCATATATGGCAATTTTAGAGGCACTTACGTTCAAAGCAGCAGGGCTTTAAGTTTTCCTTAAGTTTTTAAGTTTTTTAAGATACGAAAAAGACAAAAACTAGAAGGTATAATGTATTACTCAAAGGAATTTAAACAAAAAGCTGTAATAGTGGGGAAAAGACTAAAAAGGGCTTTGGTTAAAAGAAAGGAGAATTTGCCTGCACAGAATTCCTGACTTCTGTGAGTCAATATTACCCCTGCCTCTACCCCTAGCTCCTCCCCCATAATATGAGTCCTTCCTTTTTACTTCCCTGCACTCTTTTTCCACTTACCCATAGGCTGATGTCTTCTTGAGGATAGAAGGTGGCTGGGCCCCTGGAAGGGGAATGTCCTGTATGAGGATGTTGGAGGGAGCATGAGGCATATCTGGTAAGGGGATACTTTCCACTTCAACATGCTGAGCATTCTGGAAGGGAGGGAAGGAAAAAAAAAAATAGAATGGGTTACTCCCACAGAAGCTACTGCACAAACTCATTACCTTTCAAACTACAGAACATGTGAGACCTGCCACCACTTGTCAAAAGTGTCTGTTCTTAGGCCATGTTATCTTACAGCAGTCCATGAAAGAAATCTGGGAAAGTGTCAACAGTAAAAGCTTTCAATGCAAACCAAAGCACTTGCAATGTACCCATGAAAAGCTTTAGTATTGCAGTCAAAACTTAGTCAGTCAGGTTTCTATCTTCCTTTCGACCTACAAAATGAAGAGGCTGCAGACAAGTACAGCTGTGTTCCTTAAGTATTCAAGTCACAGACTGCTGCATGTTCCAAAGGAAAAAAAAAAAAAAAAAGAAGTCTTACAGATCCTTGCACTTGCACAACACTATGTTCTCCAGCACGGTAGGGAAGAATGTTAGAGAAATCTTTGAAGGAATGCCAAAAGATTCTCATTATTTCCAGCAACAGACTTAGCAGAAATTCACAGAAATATCAACTGCACACTCACAGGCTCGCTCTCTCCTTAATACACAAAACAAAAGGCTGACACTGTTGATTTGCAACACAAATATCCCTTTCCTCCTTTCATGCTGAATGAGATCAGCGTATCAGAGATAAACAGTGACCTGACAACCACCACACTGTCCTTGCTGCAATGCTCTAACTGGAGGTACTATGCAAATTACTATTTCATGTGGGCCACATGATGCTAAAATCGTACAGATCTCCCTTCCTCTGTAACTGTCACACCTAATGAGCAAAGAGAATACACTACCACAGCCACACGGCTGAAACACAGTAAGCATTACCTTGACAGCATCAAAATACTGGCTGAGTTGTGCTCTCTTCTGCTCGTACTCCACCTCCAGCTTGCGCAGTTCTTTATAGATGTCTGGATTCTCCTTCTCATAGAGCCGCAAGATACGTTCAAAAGTCTCACGGAGCTTTTTGCGTTTATCCTTCAGCACTTTTTCATTAAGTTGTGGCTGCTGTACTGGGTTAAACTCTGATCCAAGACAGAAAAAAAATGACAAAAAATTTGCAAATTATTCTACCGCAGAACTATGATGAATTGAATTACTTCAAAGCGTAAGTTCCAATCTCTGTTTTCAGGAAGTCTTCAGCCTTATGACAATCCCCTCCTTGAACTCTATATTACTAGCACACACACACTACTCATTCTTCTTATCAATCATCTTCTGGGAAAAAAGTACTCTTTGATGGCCTCACATCACCTCAAATCATAATCAATCCCCAGTTATTCACAGAATCCCCCTTCTAACAGGAAAGGAAAAAGGATTACTCTATATCTTAGGTGACAATGTAAGATGTAACCAATGGTATGTATTCTATTACCATCTTCATAAGGTGTTAAAACCAGGCGGGGTTCCGTATCTCTTTATTCTTTATCTCATCCATGACTCATCCCTGATAACTCCCTCCGGGAGATTATCTTCTGCTAATAGGCCATCAAGTCTCACTGCATGACTCACAAAATTACATCATCCCAGTGTGAGATGCTCCACCCAGGGAGAGGAACCAAGCATTCCTATGTGGATGTAAACTGAGTTTTGGAACACCACAGTCAGCCCTTACTTACTGGATTCCTAGAGGACAAGAGATACATAACCACCACTGGACCTTCAGAGGAAGACTAGACCCTTCAACAGAACCACATCTATCCCTTCAACGGGACTGCCACGACCATCCTGACCAACACGGTGTCAGGTTGTATCCCGACTCTGTCAGTTTAAGCCAGTGTTTTCTGTCTTTATTTTAATTTTCCTATTAAATTGTAGTTCTGACTTGGACTCTCCCACTGGTTTGTTTTCAAACTAGTACACTATTTCAGTCTCCCCAGTCAGCTGCTAAAACTATGCTATGCATCTACATAAACCACTACCTACATCCAGCACCTGGTACCTCTCACTCACCCATCTCATCCAATTTTTCCATGTCTCGGATAATCTGCTTCGGATCTTTCATCTTCAGTACAGCTGCTCGTACCATCATTCGTTGCTTTTTGTTCTAAGATCAGAGATCAAGCAGATCAGAAAAGTTTCACAGTACAAAGACAAAGAACATCTGTTACTCCTTTCTCAGTATTTCCAGTCTGAAGAAAAAAATCACACCTCAGAATGCCCTGAAAATGTTCGCCATGGCACAAATCAGCCGCAAATGTAGGTAAAACTTCTGGTAATTTTAATTCCACTATCTTGGTGATTGCAAATGCTGCTGTCATTCCTTTACACCAACTAAGACATACAGAATCAACACAATAACCAGCTGACAGAATACAGTAAAACACTATAAGAAGTGTGTGAGTATTGGGTGGTTTATTTGTTCGGTTTATTTTTTGGGGTTTTTTTAATTTGGTTTGTTGCTTGCTTCTTTGCTTTGTTGTTTTGGGTTTTTTTTATTCCTAAATACTTACAATAATGCTTCAAAAACAATTACAAGTTAAAAAAAAAGCTGGTGATCTGTTTACTTAAAACAAGACTTCTAAGGTTTTTTTAAACTACTTGTTCGGATGGTATTTCCAAAGTCAGCCTTAGGATATCCACCAAAATATCCACAGTCTATTCATGGCCCTTTACAATCACAGACATGATACACAGTATAGGAAATGTGTACTGAATGTTCCCCAATCTCTTTAGTTACCTTCTTTAGTTCCCTTTTCCGAGCTTCCTTCCCTAGAGGGGAAAAAAAACCGGAAAATAACAACTTGAAAGACAAAATCAAATTAACGAAGAACCTTTCCTTCATCAAGACTAGGGCTGCTTCTCCACAGCTCACTCATTTTACAAAGACTTACTGTAACTCAGCTTCCCAGTGAAAGAGAAATACAGCATGAAACAAAATTCTATTTCTTGTCTTTTACACAGAAAAAAAATATAGATACTGCAGCCTTCATGTCTCTAGAAGCAGGGCTTTTTCCATACAAAAAAGAACAATTGGCAACAGAAGTAATAGTGATAGGTGAAATCATGAAAAGACTGCTGCACAAAAGCTGAAATAGTCATCAGACAACACACTTTAAATATATGTAGGCTTTGAGAATGCCTCTGAAATAAAGCACATCCACCGTGGAAGTCTGGATTCTGTTCATTTGCTGAGCATTGGTAACATCTGGCATTTTACCAAAAGTAGAAAAAAAACCCCAGTAAGACAACTCCCCCATCTAACCAGAGCACCTGCAAAATTTGACATGTTCCTCCAACTCCTGCGTGGGACAGATTAACTCTGTCCCAGGAAGCAGCCTGCAGTTTGTCCAACAGCTAAGTACAAAGGCCTTCAAACACTGATAACCAGTGGAAAACCAAGAGGAAAATACTCAAGAGAAGCAAGAGCATAAGAGCAAGCAGCCTTCCCAGCCAAAACTGAGATAGTATTTTTCAAGTCAGAGAAACTCAGTTCTGATCCACAAGTGAGGATTCTATCCTCAGAGGAAGCTTTACCTACTTCTCTAGGCACTCCCCTTTCCCACCAACTCAGCTTTTACAGATACTTACGAGCCTGATCCGTGGGATTCATAAACTTCCCACTCTTGGTGGATGATGTAGATCTCCGCCCCATTTTGATCTTTTTTCTTCTGCCTCAAAAAACAAAACTTTAAGAGGGAGGGACCTGGAAAAGATGACATGGTTTCAGGTCCTACACATTGGTAGCTTGAATATGCTTATTTCTCTTCTTTTGTATCAGCAAGGTACTCCCTCAAAGAGCTCAAATACTTGTAAGGTTCTCAAACCTGCCTATGAGCTCAGGCACTGCTATCAAAACTGCACTACTCCAACGAAATACTATTATTTAACTAAGTACCTACTCACTACTACTTTAGTAAGTTATAATTCTAAACTAGTTGATGAGTTTGTTACTATTCATGCAAAGACTCAAACCAAGAAGTCACTGTGGAGGGGTGCAGGGCAGGTAGAAACACATATTCTATTTTTCTAAGTGTGTATAAAAGTTTTGCTTCTCATTGCCTCTCATAAGAGCTCTCCTGTTTTCCCCTTTCTCTGTTTCAAACGTTTCCCCACAAATTTCCTCCCTTCCTCAGACTTCTGACTGCCCCTGATAGCTCTCCCCAGCACCCACTGTATCCATTAGCAAGTGTAGGGTTATTCTGCAAAAAATTTTTCCTGTCTTTAGACATTTTTTCAGCTTACAGATGACTACTTAAGTGTCCAAACTACAGTTAGGTATGTTTCTTCTCTCCCTCCACCTCCAAACCTACTTCCCTGCCAATACACTGGGGATTTGGGGTTTTTCTGCAAGACACTATCACTTCTTTAGGTGGGAAGATCACCAAACAGAGGTAGGAATTACATTTACACCACGTTTCCCCCCATATTTCTAATATTTAAAGGCTAAAGGGAAAGAAAACGAACTTCTAAAACCTCGATTTCACATCTTCTTAGCACCCAGACTAAAGAGTTTCAACACAACAAGTTAAAGGCCGAAAGTGAAAAAAAGTATAATAAATCAAGCACTAAATTCATTATTCTTTTTGCCACAGAGGAACGGGGCAGAAAGGCCCCCCCCCTCCTCCCGCTCGAAGGAAGAGGGAAGAAAATGAGGTAGCGCGAACTGCCGCCTTCTCCTGGCCTCTCTTCGCAGCCCAGCAGCGCCGCGCCCCTCTCACCCCTCACACGGCCGTGCCCGGCTCCCTCCCGCTGCAGCGGCCTCGCTCAGCCCCGCGCTCGCCACCGCAACCCCGCCGCCATCTTGCATCGGACCGAGTGGCGGCGCGGAGCCGCGCTCCGGAAGCGGCAGCCCCAGCTCGATGGTTCCGCCACCCCTCGCTCCCGCCCGGAGGCTCCAACTCTATGGTTGGAGCGGGGCGGGGGCGGGAAGGCGGAGCGGAAGCGGGGACAGGCGGGGACAGGGGCAGGGGCAGGAACGGGGATAGGGATAGGGATAGGGATAGGGATAGGGATAGGGATAGGGACAGGGACAGGGATAGGGATAGGGATAGGGACCAGCGCCCAGCCGGCCTCGCGGGCTCGGGGAGCGGGTGGACACACGCGGTTCGGGAGGGTTTGGGAGCGCTGCGGGGCTCGGGAGCGCTGCGCCCGTACGGCCAGGGCTGGAAATAGGGCTGTGACCGCGGCCAGCGCGGCCTCTGGTCCCCCACGCTCGCATGGGGACATCCCCCAAAGGGCCCCCCGTGCCCTGAAACAAGGTAGCGCCGAGGGGCGCGGGGGAAGCTCTGTCCGTGGGGAATAAATGCAAAGCGCTGCGGGAGCAGGGGCTGCCCACAGCCTCAGATCTGTTCCGTGGGTTTGCTGTAGGGCTTGGCCCCGAGGCAGCGCTGCTGCCCTGTGAGTGCGGCTGGGATCCCTCTGCTGGGCTCCTGCGCCGGCTGCTCTTCCAGGGGACTACTGGAGAAAAGTGACTGTATGGCATTCATCGGGCAGCTCAGATGTACAGAGGGAACGGGAGAGCGAATTTTATGCCATCGGGGACCACAGAAGCTACTCTGTTACTTGTGTCTTCCCACAGCCCCCACTGTGGTGAACTGGCAGAACACCTGGTGGGAACTGTTTTGTGTCACTGTCCAAAGAACAATTCCCAGCAAAAGTCCACAGCACATGAGCAGGATAAAGATGCACGAAACATCATTGTGCAGGCAATAAAATATGGGTGCAGGCTTAAAGAACTAGCATGTCGGGGAGCAGATGCAGGAAGGAAATTTTTCTCTGCACAGGTGGCACCTGGGAGCAGAGGTGGTCAGATCTCTGGGCAGGATTTCTAGACTCCCTGCTCCCGGTGGACATACCATGCAACACAATGTTGTTACAGTTTTTCAAATGATGGAGACACAGTTGGCTAATTTGTAAAGATCATTGCAGGGTGGGTAATAGACTATTAGCCGTACATCACATTAATGCCAATATTAGTCACAAACTGCACAAAATCCAAGTGAGCAGATTACCAGTCAAGGAGCATCCTCAGAGCCAAGGCTTCAGGAGCTGTCAGTGCCTAGGGAGTCTTGCTAACCACATGCACAGCAGAGTCATCCCCACCTTGTGCCTCTTTGGCGTGTTCGCTTTGTGTTGTTTTTGTTACCAGAAAGAACATTGTGCAGGGCAGTTTGGTTGCAATGGTACTGTTGTTCCACATAGGTTTGGAAGCAGTTTAGAGTAGTTTGGGCTGGTTTGCAGTTTTTTTGAGGCTGTTCTTATTTGGAACACACATATCAGAGTTTTAATTCTTAATCCTTTGTCCAGAACAGCAGCCTGAACAAAGACAGAATGCTCAAGAGGATGTGATGGAAAGCTGTGGCCACACAGCTGTCAGGTGCCATGTCACTGTAGAGCGGCAAGAAAATGTGGGCAAATTGCTTGAAACATACAACAGATTTATTTTTATTTGACTCCACTATTCTCATACAACAGTGATTGGCAATCTCGCAAAGAGCTGTTTTTTCTCCTAGTTTAGAGTGTACATTTGCATACACAAAACAGGAGCCAGGAACTCCTGCCTCTCCAACACACAAATATTGCTGTTCTACGGATTGACAGTCTCTTGCCTCTACACAACTACCTCTAAACTGAGCGCCAGTCATGTCAGGAGACAAGAAATGTTACATCTTGGAGAAATGATGCTTCAGGTCACCACTCATCCACCACAATGCCTCGTGTAGACAAGGCAGTGCTTTTTTCAGCCACCACTGAAGTGGCTTTCCTGACTCGCATAGCCCAGCCTGCAGCTGGTCCCACTGCCTCAGTCCCTGGCAGCCATCTATGCCTCTGAACCCTGGGCTTTCTCCCTGATGACTGTCAGAGCTGTTGAGTACCAGCAGTTTCATTGCCATCTAGTGGCTTTTGCGCATAAAAGGGAAGAGGAATCAAAAGATTAGTGAGAACAGAGGTCGAGGAGAACAAAAACCCAACAAAACAAACAAAGAAACCCCCAAATCCCAGAACTGAAGGGTCATGAATCTCACCCATCTCTTTATTTCATAAGCACTATCAAGTTATTAATAAATTAAAACTGCTAATATTGAGTATTAACAAACATGTATGAATTTCGTTTTAGTATGGGGGAAGCTGGTACTAAAAATGGAACCTATGCACAACCCTACTAGGTCTATCATGGATTAAAAAAATATATAAATTGCATGTATAATGACAATTTTAATACCTCTTTATTACTTGGTTTAAGATTGGCTTTTCAGAAAAAAAATTATAGAAAAGAGAGGTCTTCCAATACTCATGTACATTTTTATTAATTCTTAAATTACCTTTTTTTCTAAGATCAAGAAAAAGCAATCCACAGCAAATCAGAGAAAGACACTACAAATAATGTTCTTGCTTCCAGCTTTGGTTTTAAAGTCTGAAAAATAAGGACAGTTGGTAGCATATTGTGAAATGTAGAATCTGAGCACATTCTTGGCAGTCCCACATTGGTGGGATTGGGTAAAGCACTTGAAAATAACTTTAGTACATTAATAGGGCTGCAATCCTACAGGCGTTTGGACATCCCAATTCAGTCAACAAAACAGCAACTTTGCACTGAAATGTTTGCAGAAATTTTATGTGGGTTGGCAGGAGCAGAGCATTACAAGCATAACAAGTTATGCATGGCCAGGCACAGCTGGTTTTTCTCAGCTGTGGGGCAAGGTTGTGTGCATTTGCCTGTAGGCCCAGGCTCCTCTTACCTGCCAATCTACTGGGATTATCGTTTATTTAAAGAAGATCTCTGGCTGGCTCCTTAGGACAGCAGGAAATAGCAGTTAAATATGCTTCAGCTAGTCCTTGTAATATACAGGGAATTCAGTCTATCAGATTTAGCACTAATCCACACTAAGAGTTTAGCAACCACAGATGTCTTGATAAAGCCTCCAGATCCTGGCACAAATTGCTTTGTTGAAATTGTTTTCTCCCATCATGTTGTCGTCTTTGATATAGAAACACACCTCACCACTACTGGTCCAGCAGTCAGTATCATTGTCACCAGTATGAATTACAGTTCAAGGTTACCTACAATGCTTCCCAGAAAATAAGCTTAAGGAAAGGTGCAAAGTATTTGAAACATTGCCTCCCAGAAACACCTGTAAACCAGTTCTCTATTAATATATTTCAATGCCAGTTTCCTGAATTGTCACTTTCCTTGTTCTGCTGCCACTAATAAGAAAAAAAGGAGCCATCAGTAGTTCATTTGCCATAAGGAATCAAAAAGTTTTCTGCTGGCATAGCTGCTGCAGCTGCTGTCACAGTAGAAGAAAGAACTCCAGGTTCGTTTACTGAAGTTGCTGTCTCACCAAAGAAGTCACTTCATGGATGGCACACTGGTACTTTTCTGAGGCTGCTTTGAACTCAGCCAGGTGCTTCTCATAACTTCTCACAGCTGTCAGAAGCTGACTCCTCTCCACGGCTCCCAGGATGGCATGCAGGATCATTTCAAGGCCAAGCCCAATAATGGTAATGCTAACTCCCCCAAGAACAGATGCCCCGATAGCCGCAAGGAGACCGATGAGCTTCCTCACAGTGAGAGTTAAAAAATTAGATCCAAGAAGTTTGATAGCTACCATCGCAGCTGTTGAAGTCGCTTCTCCAAGAATAATGGAAAAAACTTTCTGGGCTATTGCAATTTTCTCCAACTCAGGCTCTTTGATATCATATAGCTTCTGGTACAGCACTGGCTCGAGCTTTTCCTTCATGTCACTATCAATCTTCTGCACCTGATGCTGAATCTCACTCATCACTTGGATGATAATCTCACAGTTTTCCTTGACTGTACTGCTCTCTCTCATCTCGATAGCGGTAATGGTACAGCCCAGGTGTTTATTCAGCACTCCAACAAGCTCATTTGTTGCATGGAAATTTGTGGACATACATTCAAGCAATTCCTGATGCAGATTGATCAGTTCTTGCTTTCTCTTGGGATTATCTGGGTAAAGGAGGTTGCTCAATGCCATTCTTCAGAAACAGGCTATTTCAAGAGAGAAAAGAAATTTCTTACTTTGTTCAACACCCATAACCATAGCCCTTAAGGAGCAGTGAAATGTGTGTCATCTCTGCCCCACTGGTTCTTTTCATACTGAGCAGGTCAAATCCCAAGGCATAGCTTGTAAATGTAGAAATCCTAATTCTTGTTTTGGATCTTTAGCCAGATGATTGGAAAAGGACCTTAAAAGATATTGGGTATACTCAGAGCAACAAAACTAGCTAACAAATATGTAATGAGTACATTGGTAAACTGGATGTGGGTCATTGGCAACTGAAGATTGAAACTGAAATTGAACCTTGGAAACTGAAGATGGTAGAAGCTGAACTAGTTCACTAAAAAAATTGAAAAATCTCATCTAATCAGCAAAATTAAAGATGTGGTCTAAAGATTAAAGGCCACTCTTTTGTATCAGCCTAATTTTTCCATTTACTGGCATCCAATTTTTCAGCAACCATGATGATTGGTGGGGTGGACATAGTCTGTGTCACAATAAGGGTATTTTACGACAGTATAGCTTTTTTCTTCTAACATTCAAGAGAAAATGTTATTATATAAGCATTTTGTGCTTATATTAAGAAGCTTCCCCTTGGGAATTCATAGTGAATAGTAAAATTGTCTATAAGAACCCCATCCTAACCTATGTCACCTTACACATCTCTCACAGTATTTCCTTCCCTGATATTTAGCCCCTGTCCCCTCATGGTTTATTCACCTTCCCAATGCTGTAATTGATTCCCCATTGTTTTTTCACTCTGCAGTCATCTCCGTGATTTTGAGCACTCCATGTAAGGAAAAAGGTGCATCTAGGCCTGCAGGCTGTGATGTCAGATTGTCTTGGAGCAGCACACACCAGCTTGCCTGGCTTGCACAGCCTCACTCCCTCCATTCCACGTGGAGCCAATATCTGCAAGTGCTCACAAAGCACCTAGGATTTGACTGAGCAGAATCTGGCCCTCCCTCATCACTGTACAGACCAGAGCACAAAATTCAACTCCCCTCAAACCCTTGCGTCTAATCCTTATATTCACCATTCTTCTCTGAGCTGTTACCAGTTTGCCAGCAAAAGGGCATATTTAATATATTTTTCTTCATAAACTGCATGCTGACATAGAGAGTTCAAAGAGACCGAGTTACCAGTCATCATGGAGTTACTCCTTATCACTAAGATTCCATAATCAACACGCTATCACTTCCCTTTAACCTATCACCAGCTGGAAAGTGAAAATGCTTTAGCACGATTTCAGCTTAAATGCAAACGTCTTTGCTACTGGGGCAAACTATGAATGAGCAGGATGACTCATTTCTTCGTTGATACTTTTTATGTTCTCACCCCTCTTACTGCAAATCTGGGCCGCATTTGTGCAGTGCTTTGCATTTTTCTAAGATAAACCTCTTCTTGCTCTCGGTGCTTACAGAACTACATATAACTACAAAGAGTTATATGTAGGGGACTACCCAGATTTTTGTTCTTAAAAAGATACCTTTGTGCTGTTTTGGTCCTTTGTAGTTCTTGCACTATCTGTTAGCTGCAAATCATCTCTGACCCAGCTGTATTTTACTAAACACACCCTCCCCCACAAGGTCACAGTAGAAAACCAGAATGATTTCCACAATCCCCTGCCAACTTTTAATCTCAGTGTTGAAATACAAGCCAGTCTGAAAAGAGTTTTTTTTTTCCCCAATATTTTGCACAGCACTGTGTATTTCTTTCAGCCACTTACCTTGTATCTCTGCCAAGAGAATAAACTCTTTAACACATCTTCTTCAAGCTGTAGGGAGCAAAATACATATACAGTAAAGACTTGCTATTTTCAGGAAACATAAAGCCATGTTAATGCAAGCTATGATTTCATATCAATCCTGCCTCAGGTATGTTGCTGTTTTGCTCTCTGACTCAGTGTGATACTAAAACCTTTCTACTCCAGTGGTGTTTTGTTCTAAGGTCATTTTTTTCCCTTATTGGTAGAAACTGAGAAGACAGAATGTTTTAGAAGGAATAGCACTTCAGCAAGCATTTTACATACTGGACAGATGTGGAGAAAAAATTTTAGAATCTGTTCTTTACATATGATTATTTCAGCTTCTTGTAGCTGCTTTTATAGACATAGATTTTATGTCTCCTAATGCTAAAATTGCTTCTTACTCTTCACATCAACACTTCTGCTAGTTTTTACATTTTCCTTTAGAATTAGGCAGGCCACATATATTTCTGTATTTCTATTTCTCCCCCAGCTCCAGGGAGATTTACTGCAGAAACTTTTCTAATTAAACATTTAGACTGCCTACCTGATTTTATCTGAATGTTCCTGCTGAAACGTGTATGGGATAGCAACTTCAGCCTCTTTCCTCTCTGCTCATCTGGTGCTTTCCAGCAGCATGTGATGAGTTAGGGATCTGGAGGCCGGGCTTCAGCTGCATCCTATTGCCTGCCTGCTTGTCATTAATTCTATTGTGTGATGTTTACCCAGATTAATCTCATTTTCTTCCACTTTTCCCCTTCCTTCCAATTTTAAGAAAATTCAGTTTACTTAATGCTAGTTCCCAATTAGTAGATCCTCCAAAGGCCTTCTGTTCCTGGAGAGAATGGGTACAGTACAAACCCCTTGTGCCTGCAGCAGAGGTGCCATCACAGGTACCTACAGCCATGGCTGAAAGGGGATGGTGTTTCTTGGTGTCCTCAGAACATAAAAGGTGTAGGACAGCACTTTTAATTCAAATAGATACAAGATTAGTTTTTAAAATGTGATTTATAAATTTCTATTTTTTATAAATATAAACATTAATGCTTGCAGCTATGCCTTGAAATAATGAATTTTTGCAATGACTGCTTTTGCACACCTGCAAATTACAGAAGAAAAATTTAACAGTCCCACATAAACAGAAAAATAGATACCACAGACAGTGGAAACAGGCTTTGTTCCAGTAAGACAAGCTTGTATATATACCTTCAACCAAGCTAGACATCCTTTGTGCCCTTATCCTTAGAAAGGTGGACCTGCAGCCCACAAGGGTCTCACCAAGAATACTGCTTCCACTATAGAGGATGGTTGAGTTCTCAGATGAAAATGTAAGATGGAGCATAAAATGAGTACTCTGCAATTGCTAACTTCTTTTCACCTGAAAGCTGAGCTGCTGTATTCAATCCCAATTAATACAATCAGAGTGCCAAACTCTCTTCTTGTCAGAGCTGTGGGCATGAGAACATAAGCTGAAAGAGAACACTAAATGATTTAACTGCTATATTTCTGGAATTGTCAGTTAGTTGTGACTCCCGAGTGTTTTCCGCTGAGAATGCCATGTAGTCCTGAAATACTTCTTCCAGTATTGAGCCAAATTGAATTGATCAGGCTGGCAACTGCCTGCATGTCACATTCTGGAAACTGATGTCAGGTCTTCAGTGTTTGCAGTGGATGCAAATTCTTTTCTTCTAGAGCCCCCATCATTTGGAACATGACAGAAAATAATTTGAACAATATGCAGGTGGTTTTGTTCCTGCTTTACTTTGGGTCTTTGGGGATGATTAATAGCTATTGTTTCAGGCCTATTAAGTTTGAGGAAAAGACTTGATCTGGAGTGTCTGTCATCCTTCCTTGCTGCAATTTCCCTGGTCTCTGATGCCATGAGAGTAGAAGAAGTGGTGTGGAGGCCCAGACTCAGCTCTGAGCAGTACTGAAGGCTAAAATCAATTTTGCCATTTCATGCAATTTCAGACCCCTTTTGCCTAGGGAAAGGAATGGAGGAAAAGGCAGATGGTTGAATTGAGTTCTGAAAAACAAAGCCTTTAAAAGTATACAGTGGGACAGGAAGTTGCAAGTGCTTGAACACTTTTAACTGCACATCTAACCACAGCAATAACTGATGAAACCTGTCTGCTGCAACCAGTCTAGCTTTGTAGGGCTCTGGCACAAGCAAAGGCAACATCAGGAGCAGTCTCTGAGCCCCACAATATAGGACTATATCTCCAGTTGGCCTTGTGAGAACCCATAAGTGCAAGCAGAAGGACCTAACTTTCTTAGCAGTCAAAATTGTTACCATGATGGGCACCCAAGCAAGGAGAATGTTTTGTGCTTCCACCTATGAAGGGATGCTTGTACCATCTATTCCGTGTATGACCTGACTGATATCGATCACTTTTCGGGGAACTGTAGCCTGACAAAACATTGCATTACTCAGTCTTCAATTGCTTTGTCCCTTGAACGTAGATGTCATGCATTTGACTTTGCTGTGTCTATTTCCCCCTCCCAAAAATGAGAGTTTAATTCTATATATACCCACCAGTATATACAAACTGAAGGATTATAGTTCTAAGGATGATGTAAAGCAGTTGTTTTCTAGGACTCACACAAATTTACCAAAAAACACTGAAACATAAGAATAATTAATTATAGCACTTTCCTTACTTAGAAGACTGCAGGTTGAAGTCCTACTTCCTGCACCCACCAGAGTAACAATACTTGCAGTTGTTTACACCATATTTTGCTGGCCTGCTTGGTAAAACTTCAGAAAAGGCTGTCAAGAACTTTTTCTGTGTTTTCTTTTAACTAATGTCTTGGGGAAGAATGGGTCAGGTGGGTTGGCAATTTGTATAATTGATTTCAGAAATGTAACAATCTAGCCAAAAATATACCCGCCTTTATTCCCCTGTAATTCTCCTGTAATGACCTCTTCTGGATTTCCTCTGTTTGCTTTCCAGAGTCAGACACCACTCCAGAAATATTAGTCCATCTTGGTTGTAAGAGTGGTAGGGTCTGCCAGAATCTGCATTACTTAATGTACTTCTCTGTCTCTTCAACCCACACAATAATCCGATTCCTCGATGCACATCTGGGCACCGACTTTCCCTGCACTCAAAGGAGATATGCACAGCTGCCCAGTTACCCACTTGACTTTACTGCCATGGTGCCTTCCACATCCCACAGAGAGAGTCTTTCTCACTAAAAATAAAGGTATTAAGAGATCTGTAAGGAGTCCAGAGTCCCTGTGTGTCTTTCCTGAATGCCTAGGGGAAAAGCTATCTACAGCGAAGTTTATCCCTGATCTAGTCTTCAGAAAGGCCATTGATAACTTTCCTCCTACCTGAATGGGTCCAGGGAATGTCTATTTTGATGCACCAGGCCAAATGTTCCAGTCTCAGCTGGAGAGTTGCAGCTGGAAGCAAAGGGAAGATTGAAACTCCTGTAGTAGCAGGAATTCCAGAGACTTCTTTCCTGCTATTCAAGGGCACATATCTGGATGCAGCCAGAGAATCAGAGATTGTGGGCCAAGCACAGGGAAACTCCAAGCACACCAGGAAGAACGGCAGAGGCAAGTGCAGTATAACCACTGCTCTTTCTTCTTGAATCTGAAAGAAAGTCAAGAGAGCAGTGATTTAGACCTCTTTTCACTGCCTAATGCTTTTTGCATTTGCTAACACAACCTTTGCCCACAAAAGCCATTTTCTCAACTCCACCGCTTTGGCTTGGGAGGCGCAAACCCTCAATCCTAAATGGTTGTTTGGAGCTCAAAGATTGCTTTGACACACTACTGTACAAAGAGACAAAAGCAAGAGTCCTGAACTGGTGGTAGACTCACAGAAAGGCAGGGATGTGAAACAGGCCCCATGAAGTATTCCAGCACAGAGTTATCTCGGTAACTAGGAAACTCAGTGTGTTCTTTGTCAAAGGATACCTTTTCTCCCTTCTGCCTCAGGAGAGAGGTCACTGATAAAGCGACAGTATCTTTGTTTACGCTTATCTCAGCTTGCCAGAGATAAGTGTAGAAGTAGTAGCTTGCCGGAGTAGTAGTGGACTAGAATAGTCCTGAGGCTTAAAGTGTAGCAGCATTGCAAGACACCAGCATAGACTACTAGGTTCAAGCAAATGTCACCCACTCTTGCAATAAGGACACAGGGGACCCAAAGACATGAGTCCTACAACATCCTTGCAATGGCACATGGGACAAATGGTGGCTGCAAGGAGCCTTGAGACCTGCTTTGTTACAGGTGGAGTCATCTTCAGTGAGCTGTGGGGTTGTCCCAGGTTTCACAGCAAACAGGTAAAACCTGGGTCTTGTGGTTCTCATAGTCAAACGTGGCAGGCAAGGTACAGGTTTGGCCTTGAATGTGGCCCCGTGCAGGTGCAGCTGGTGGGGGCTGCTTGGGGCAGTGGAGACCAGACTGTCCTGCACCCCCTCCTTGCATGAGAGGCTGTATACAATACCTTCCACCAGCTGGCACTGGTACTTGCTGTAGTTCCCCACAGAATGCAGATGCAGCCGGTTACCCTGCTGGGTCTGAAAGAAGCTTTTGACAAGAAATATCTCGTAAGGGGGAATGAGGACTTCCTTCTCAGATGTGTGGTAAGAAAAGCCATGCACAGCTGCTCCCAGGCAAGTGGTCACTGTGAACAAAGTTTCATTCCCAAACTTCTGCGCTTCAGTCCTGAGGTGGGAGGTAGAAGTGAAACGGCCAAATCGCACCCTGCTGCCTATCTCGGCCTTGATATGTAAGTCTTTTACACCCCTGTACACCTGGTAGCACTTAGGTTCCCCTGTGCTGCTCTGCCATTCTTTCATTATCTGGATAGCAGTTGTTAGGTAGAAATGAAAATATTTAAAATGGAACTTGTGTCTGTAGTGCTCTAGAGAGATTCCTGCTGTAGATGTGGCCCAGTTCAGCTGCGAGTGCAGGGAAGAGTTCATGGTGTAAGCCATGAGGACTATGGCATGGCTGTCACGCATCTCCCTCAGGAGACCTACAGGGCTCTTTAGCAAAGCCCGCTGAGCCTTATTCCAGAGACTCAAATAGTCCTTGCTAGAAGCTATTTCCTTTTGAAAATAGTCTCCTTGCTCCAGTGCTTCCATCACCTCCTCTCTGCACCCCTGATACTGGTCATCAAAGGAATGCAGAGCCATATCCATCAGGGTGTGGGACACAGCCTGCAACACAAAAGCAAATGAAGATTAGCATCGGAAGTGTGAATGTCTTGTGTATCTCTGTGGATGCAAGCCAAGTGTTTCTCTACCCTTTTCTTGCCTCTTTGTCATTATTGGCAGAGCAAGCAAGGCAGGTAGCTAATCTCTAGCAAGACCTTCCTGAGCAACCTCAGGTTATTGTCTATACACCCCCACAGGCAAATACTAGTCAGGATGCCAGAGTTCTTATTTGATGTGGATCTGCTACATTAAAATCTCTAGGAGCATTGGTCCTTCAGAGGGTGATGGTATCGAACCTGCAGGACAGACCCATGGTCCATTTATTTCAATATTCTGCTCAGGATTTTAAGTGGTTTTGAAGAGGGAAAGAATAAGCAAAACTGAATAAAGAATAATAATAAGAAAGAATATTTAAGAATAAAGAATAAGCAAAAACTAGGGGCACTGTAGCCTGAACTATCAGAGGTGAACTTTTTCTTCCTGTCCTTACAAACCTGTTGGTTTTGGCTCCAGGGAAAGGTGTTCAGCAAGGCCAATATAGTAGCAGTGTGCCAAAATTATTATTGTTCGTCCAGTTTGTCCCAGTGAGCTGGTCTTGTCATGTGAATAAACATTAAACACTTGAGTAAGGATTTACACAACTGGGTTCTGTAATAGGGAGATGGAACCCCTGACATATTCTGCCAATGGAACGACATGCTAATTGTGTTTCAGATCTAAGAAACGTTTGCTTTATGATCACCTAGTAGACTAGTCAAGTACTGTAATCAGTTGAATTCTACAAGTAGATAGATATTCCCTTTATTCTCAAATATTCATCCTAGACACATAATCAAATTGGCACCTTTCTAAGCCTCTGAAGTTATACTGGCGCATAAACCATGCTTTGAGGAAAAGCTAAAAGGCAGTCACAAGAAATAGAGCAATATTGTCACTGTCCCATCCAACAACACATTGATTTTGTCAGAGCCTCAGCTGAGACAGGCTGGAGAAGGAGAGGAAAGATTCCATGAGATCTACTCACAAACATACTCTAGGAAACCATCTGGTTGCAAGCAAGAGGAAAATTCCAACTAAGTAGTTGAAACAAATCAGGACAGGTAAGAAATGGAACAGAGGAACTGAAAGCAGAAAAGTAAAATTGAACCCAAAGCTCCTTAAAGAACTTGTTGCTAATGGAAAAAAAAAAAAATATTTCTGGGCTATAAGCAATTTCACTATTTCAAATAAAGAGAAATATTTACCTCTTTTACCAGTATGTGTGAAAAGATCAGCAACAGGAGGCTGCCGAGTGGCACCAGCTTCCTAGAGTCCACCCAAGACACTGCAAAGAACATTCTTTCAAGGAAAGGTAAATTACAACTGTTTCTTTCTGTTTCTCTTTGAACTGAAAAATTCTACAGTTTGTAATTTGCACTCAGGTTTTGGTGGCTGTTCTTCAACCAAAGATCATTAGCCAAATTCTCACTGCAATTCAGAAGTCATTATTTAATCCAAGCAGACAATTTACTCATAGAAGTGTGCCCGAATTCCATAAGGAAATGCCTTGTTGCACCAATTCCAGCTGGAATGAGTGTCCGTCACCTTGATAGTTCTTTTAATTCCAAGGTATTTGGTGTTGTTCTTGCAAAAAGGAAGAAAACGGTGTCTTGGAGAAGTCTAGGGCACTTCTCTTGAGGAGTGGTGTGTCAGGGTGACTACTCCCTGGTTAAGAGTTTCAAAAGCCCTTTTAAAGAAGTTGACTCTGATGAAGCCAACACAGAAATGCAGGGTAGGTTGGGATCCCATCTGGAAGCAGAGATAACCTGACTGTCCTTCTCCTCCTTATCACCCCCTGGTTTCTACTCATGTGCTGCCAATCCTACTCTTACACCACTGCAGAGTGGCACCTTGTTGAACTGTTTACATTGGGCACAGGTAAAACGAGTGTGTAATTGCATGTTCTGTACTGAGACAAACCTTTCTCCAGTAGCTGATTTCCAGGCAGCCTTCCAAATACTGGCAGTGAGTTATTGACCTGCAGAGCCCCACGGCCTCTGATAACTCTTCTATATGAAAAAAAGAGCCAAGAGCTGTCAAGGCTTTGGTTCTGACTACAGAAAAGTGAAGCCACTTTTCCATGGCCTGATAATGATAGGCTCGTTGAGGGGGGCACCTCCAGACATGGAGTAATTCCCTGAGGTAAGACATGTTTGTGCAGTTGCTTGGATTCTGTGGACAGAGCATTTGCAGAATATTGCTGAGATAGGTGGGAGGTGACATAAAGGTGTCACACTGGGCTGCTTTCAAAGCAGCTGCAGCTGCTGCTGACAGTATCTGCAGCCCCTGGTGGCATGAGATGATGCCATGAGGTGCCAGAGAGAGTGATAGATGCAGATTACATACTTCCCCTTCCTGGAATGTCTCTGTTATCTTGGGCTGTATTTCAGAAAATGGTTGCTTCACTGCTAAAATTGAGTCCACAGGAGGCCTTACGAATTTATTCAGAGGCTTCTCCATGTCTGTTTGTGTAGAGATAAAACAGACCTAAACTGCGACAGGCTCCCGTGGGAGCTTGGCAGTCATGATAAACACTCCCACTGAAATGTCAATTCAGCTGCATATAATCCATTTGCAAATTATGTCCCTGTTTTTCCTCTCTGACCTGTTAGTCTATGTTTAGTATGAATGGAATCAGGAAGAAAGGCCACTGAATTTGCATTTTTAAACGCTTCGGGAGCAACGCAGTGTATTATGAACTACAATGAATAAAACGGCCGTAAGATGGCAGCAGAGGATTTGTGGCGGTGCTTACAGCTGCATTAACCAAGCAAAAATCGAATTCCTCCATTTCAGCAGTAAATTTGCAACGTGATCCGAGCGCTCAGATCCCCAAAGGTCATAATGACTTCAGCCCGTGAAGAGATCTCATGACACAGAGCAAATGACATAATGGAGGCCTCCGGGTGCAACTTGCCTGAAAAAAATATTTACTGAAAGGGAGAGAAAAATATAAAACTAACAGAAAAAGGCAAATATAGACAAGAAAGTTTTTGTGTTAACAAGATCATCCAACAAAAACAAAATCCCTATTTTATTAGTACACTAGATATTAGGATTCCACTAATCTCTCTAGTATTTTTCCCAGCAAAATTTTCCCTGTTTTCAGTAAAGCACTCTGTTAATTTTTACTAGATGGCGTTCAGAGGAGAGTTTTACTGTGAGCAGTGAAGCCCCATTAGTTTATGTCAATAGAGGAACCAGTCACAGGTGTTTGACCAAGACATGCAGAGATATTTATGAAGTGTCTTCTCCTTGGCCAAGATCAGTGTAGCCAGTGCAAGTCATGGCAGCTTGCCAAACAAGGCTCACGCTGGCAGCCATCTCTGCGGACTTATCCTGCATCCTTACTTCAGGACAAGACTTCTCAGAGAAACGCTGATCTGGGCAGATGGTGGGTCCGGTAAAGCCTGGTCCTCCCCTCCGGCAGTGTCACAGAGTGCTGGAACTATGACCTAAATTTCCATGTAGTAATTTCGGATTCACGTCGGGGCATTTGAGGGGAAAAGGCAGCCTCATGCACTGGGTTCCTGCTCCTCAGGGTTCACAAAAGCAGGCTGCATCTTTCAGGCATCTCTTTTACCACAGGTAAAATTTGTACAGAGGAACAGAAAGAAGCAGCACACCAACCTGCTTTACATAAGCAGTATTTATTGCAATTAACAGCTGAGGATGGTTGCACCAGCTTACATGTAACCAGAGAGATTTGGTCTCTGACAGTTTCCTGAGCATCAGCAGTCCCTGTCCTTGGAGGTGTGATCTGCCATCCACCTCTCAGGGAAGGAAAGCTGACAGTGAATATTAAGGAAGGTTATGCAGAAAGTTGCTAAAGAATAATATTAATGCCTGAGGACAGAATGAAGTAGTGTAGAGGGAAGACAATACATATATAAAAACACACATACTTTTATATATATATATGTTTAGGTACAAGTTGTCTTGAATAAACAAAACACTGCCCCAACTTCAATCCATCCTTGAACCAATTTTAATTTTGTTTATTTCATAACATTTATAGTTTTCTTTTCTTCTTTTTTTTTTTTGTTTGTTTGTTTTTGTTTTTGTTTTTCTAGCTGTTTAGACACTTCTAGTTTCAAGCATAAGTGCAAAAGCGACAGAGGAGAAGAGGGTTTTTTTTTTTTGTTCTGCTGGCTATTTTCAGTTTCACCAGGAACTGATTGTAAAAAAAAACCCATATAACCAAGAGAATTCGAAGTCACTTTTTACAGTCACTAAATGCAGCACACAAATGCAAGAGCTCACCTAAAAGGATTCCTTAAATGCACCTTTTGGGATTTGTCTGATGTTGCTATACAGGCAAAACTTGTGACAGCATAATCAGAGGAGTGTACCAGAAGCTGACAGTCTATGCAAGAGTATTTGCACACTTCTATCTTTACAAAATGATCCTACTGTGATGCATATTTAATGTGATTATACTACATGAAAATACTGAACTTTCCCACTAATTGGAACAGGAGACAGGTGTTCTTCCTTCTTCCCAGTGAGCATCCCAGGATCAGATCCATCACATTTACACACATTGTGACATTTTTCTTCCATAATCCTCCAGTATTTTGCAGAAGGGAATAAGAGATATAGTGGTGTTTCTAAGGCATGCAGTGTTTTTTATTAAACTAATCACTATTTTTCACCTACTGTATGCTGGGGATTCAGGTGGAAGGAGGTAGGACAGAGTCTTCTGGTGAAGCTAAAATACCACAAAAGATGTATGAAGAGAGACTTTATTGATGGAAGGAAGAAAGTTAATGGAAGCTCAACAAGTGGGATAATTCCTGCCTTGGTGTTCCAGCTGATTAGGGAGACAATGGAAGAAAATGCCAGTCTAGATGCTTTCCTTCCCTCCTTCCCAACCCCAACCTTCTTTCTCCTGTAGGGTTTGGAGTGTTCCAAGCCAAACGAGTGAAGAGACCTTCCCATCCTCAGTATCTCCCAAAGAAGCGGTTGTAGGCCAAGGCAAATCCTATTTGGTCAGAGAGATAGTCACAGGGGGGATAGTTCTCACAGTGCTCATGCATCTGCTCCGTGGGACTTTTATAATACTCGAAGTACCTGGAGTAGACAAAGACAGAGATGCCATTCTGCAGATTCAGCCAATGCAGTTGGAGAGAGTTTCCACACCTGACAGTGACATGAAAGAAGTGATTCTCCAGTGTGACCCCACAGAGGACTGGTCATGCTGAATTAAAGATCTGCTTACACAGGGATAGGCTACTTGATCAATGCTGGGAAATATGGGATTGAACCCAACTTAAATCAATTGCTCTTGAGGTTTTATCAGCAAAGGATACCACAGAAGCTGTAAGGATTTGGGGTTTCTTTTGTCTTCAATCTCATTCCCCAATTACCCAGGATTATTTTTTGTTGTTATTTATTTTATTATATATTTATTTTACTATTTCCTGCTTACCCTTATTTTATTTACCAATTTCTACTCACTTTCCCACTAGCCATTATTTTCCTTTAGCTTAAACACTTTTCTCTAATTATCCTTACTTCTGTTGTAGACAGGAACACTATCCCCATGTAGTTTTTTTTCTTTTCTTTTTTGCCAGGCTAAGAAAGCCCAAATTTTTTAGTCTCATCTGTACACTTTGGATGTCCTTCTCAGTTCCTCTTCTAGGTTTGGTTAATCTTTCCTGAAGACTGTACACAGCACCACAGGAATCCCACCAGTATCTCATGAATTTTTACTTTATTTCTGTATTGGAAAGAGTAGATTAACAACCTCTTCCAGGAAATACATGAAGAACATTCTTGCCTTATCTCAAATTTCTCAAATAGCTAGGATTTCTCCAAGTCTTTGTGTCTACTTTCTGCACACATAAATGTATGTTGTACAGTTTCAGAAAGAACAGCCAATCTTATCTAGCCTTATTCCCACAACAAATCTGTGCTTCCTTTGTGGGAAACAAGGCAATAACCAAGGCTCTGTGATTCTCATTATCCTGGAAATTGGTTCTAATGACCCTGTAGGTTGGAGCAGCTTCAAACTTGCATCCTGCTGTCCCCATGGCTAGCCCACAGTTAGTGCTGTCTTTCCTCCTGGGAGTAATACTAGAGTTCAGCTATGAGCCCTCAAAAGGGTTTTAATGAAAAAAAAATGATTTTTCCATCACTGAGGGTCTCCTACAGCCTTTTTCCTTCAGTACATGAAGGTAATAACATAGCTTTACAAGAAAACAATGCCTTGTTATGCCCTATTGCCTTCCCACCCCCTCTTCAGAACACGTCCAGAGTCCAGTTCCCAGCCCAGCTCTTGAGTTGTTACCATTCATACGGGCTGGATCTCTTCTTCCTCTTCACAAAGGCATTGGCAACTTCTTTTTTAATCTTGATGCCTGCCAGGAGAGAACACAGCAGGTTAGAGATGCAGTGCTGAGGCACAGAGACCAGTCTAACCTCAGAAAATCAAAATCTACTCTTCACAAGCAAATGACTGCCACAAACCATCCTAATGGTCTGTTTATCTCTCCCCGTCCCACTGTCCACTCAAAGCTCCCTCCTCACTGCAGCCTTCACATCTCCATAAACCAAGGGGTTTTTCTGTCATAAACTTATTTTCCTTATCATACAGCATAGTCTGAGTCTGCATAGAAAGGCATCAAATATGAATAAGAAGAAAATTAGCAGAATGGCACCCTCTCTCCCCAGCCTACTTAATTTTAGAGTCTTGGCTTCCTTTCTATATCTTGACTCAGACTGAGAGTGATGTGGGATACCAACCAGAAGACCTTAAAACACCTCCTATGAGCCATGAGCAACAGGCAGCACACAGAAATACCACTGCTTACATGTACAGAATTCTGTGAAAGGTGAAGAGTATAAAATAATGAGAGTAAACATCACCCAGTGAGAAATACACCCAGGATGTGCAACGATCCCAGTACTCAGGACCTGGAGAACATGAGAGGTCTTTCAGCCACGACAGCATTTGTCCCTGCTCTCCACTAACAGATAGTGTCTGCACAGTTGTTTCTTTTCTCCCTTGATTTGTGGTTGTGCAAACACCGTGGTGCTGTGAAGCACCCCACAAACACCAGGTAGAGCCACTTTTCTCCCCAGCCCGAGCTAGGGCTCAGCTCAGCACAACCTCGCTCCATGGGATGGATGGTCTCACAACAGCAGAGGTGTGCACAGGTGTGGGCAGAGCAGCAACAGAGGAGCTGCACACCAATACACATTTCAGCGTGGAAACTGGCAAACTGTTGCTGTCTCTGGGGGAAAGAAGGTTCTAAGATCTCTGCCTGTGGGGAGATGGTGGGGTTTGTCCTTTCCCTCGTCATCATGGAATGTTTGGCTGTGTTTCTCTTTGGAAGTGAGATGTATCTCCTCTCTAACAAACTGAGGTTTATTCTGGATCAAAACACTGACACAACAGAAACTGCCAGTTAATGAGTTGTCAGAAACTACCACCTTTCCCTGAACAGTCTTTACATCTTTTTTTCTCTTTCCCAATCTGTGTTTGTATTGGCTCCCTGGAAAAACACCAGCTTTCATGCTTCTCAGCAGCAATGTTATCCTTTAAAGCGTGAGAAAGGAGAGACAGGAGAGAACAAAAACGATTTTCCATACAGATTTCTGCCAGGATCAGCTTGCTGCAAAAGCTGTGAACAACCCAAGGTGTGCAAATCTCCACATCCCAGGTGACCTGACAAGAGGGGCTGCAGCCCTCAGAAGCAGCCAAGGCAGTCCCTTTCTTTCAGGCTTTCGATGTTGCAGGATTTGGCAGGGATGTCAAAACCCATTGATGTGGGCAGCTTCTGCCCTCTTAACACCTGGGGATGCAGGAGTCACTCTGGGCAGGTCTCTGAAGCCAGGTCTGAGCAGGGAGATTGGCAGTGTCGCTCCACCAACACAACCCCGTTTCACAGAAGGCAGATGCCTCCAGCTGCTAACAGCCTGCATCACTCATGTCTTGCCAGGGCACTGCTCAAGGGTTGTGGAGATGCAGGCTGTGGCACCAGCACACCCGGAGCAGTGCTAGCCTTGCAGCACTGACTGCCCTCCTGTCACCTGCTCACACAAGAAAAGCTCTGTTTGCCGCACATGCTCCTGCACCTCAGGGACTGCCGCCTTAGGGAGCAAAAAGGGAAGAGCTAGAGAGGGACTCAGCATAGTTCTTGTTCAGCCCTTGAACCTATTAAAGGGAAGAAAGAAAGCAGATACAGGAGAAAGGAGCTGAGCATCAGTCAAAATGATATACTCACTGTCAGCACTGAGAGATCCTGAAGGTTTTTTGGGATCTGAAAGACAGACAAAAAGGACTCTGCTTGTGAGTCCTTCTATGGTTGTGAATTGTCCTCCTCTGTAACTGAATCCTACCACTGACTTGCCAGAGCCAGCTCCCCCCACTTACATAGACTGTCTGTTTCTCCCAAAATGGTTTTATCAACACCCACCATTTAGAGAGAGACTAAATTATAAACCAGTTTAATTCTTAAACATATTAGAATGTGCAAATTCTCTGCTACAATGCAATATGCAACTGAGGTGGGGGTGAGTGGGTTGACCAGCTGAAGAAAACACCCACCAAAGGTTGGGTTCTCTGTTCCCAAGCCCTCTCTCTTCCATGACTCTCTCTCCAACAGAGATCTGAAGTTGTGCAAGGACTGGTGGCATATCTCCTCCCCCCCAAAGCTCTGTGTCTCTCCCAAACTGGAGGGAGGCTGGCAGCAAGCTGCAAGGTTCAGCAGCGCTCTGAGAGCCTTCCTGGGAAGGTGTCCCCTTACCTTTCTCACAACAGCAGAGTGCTGCCAGGGCCAGAGTCATGATCAGCAGCGCCAGCAGACTCCTCATGTCTTCTTTGGCTGCACTAGTCTCCCTAACCTCAGAGCTTTCCTGGAGGTTACTGAAGTTCTCTGGGGCTTGCTTTTGGGCAGAAGTTTATATCCTGTGATTTCTTGGAGAGATCAGGAATCTGGCTTGTGTTCCTGTGTCTGCGCTCCAAAACAAAGCCCATCCTTTGGGCCAGAAGATACTGAGTCCTGGCTGTCATTTTGGCATCCATCTCATGACCCAGGGCATTTCCAGAAGATTTTATCTGAGGTTTTGAACGGGGCTGTTGAAGAAAAACAACTGGATTTAAAAAATAATTTTTCTTTTAAACTTGAAAGTCATTCAGTCATGCTAGAAAGCCAGGGGAGAGACCAGCACACCCTGAAGTAGAGCAGCTCTTTTCACGTGATAGGGCTCTATCATGTGGGGTTTCTCAAATGAGACTGAACCCAATGGTGACCTTTTCCTCCACCCCACCTTGACTCATTACCCAGAGGGTAAGGAAACCTGTGAATCAGTTTGCATAGGGAAAACATAGTCGTTTTTCAGACAGTTTCACAGTTTCACCAAATCACTTTGGAAGGTGAGATTTTTATACTGTTAGGAACTTCGGAAATTAGTTTGAGGGAAGATCTTTGTATTTTCCTCCTGGAAATCTTCATAATTTAGAAGCTTTATTTTGGCTTCTCTTGTCTAAAAATCAAATAAACATTTAGACTCCAAAAGTGTTTTATTCTTTAGGACCTGCGTGGCTAAAGTTACTTGATACTACAAGAGCCTTGCATGGGCTATGTATCAATAACCCCACACTCCCCAAACCCACTATCCAAGTTACCAAAGCCATGTCCCACAAGCAGCATAGGAACCACAGAATCACAGAATATGCTGAGTTGGAAGGGACCCACAAGGATCATCAAGTCCAACTCCTGGCCCTGCACAGATCACCTCCAGAGTTACACCATGTGCCTGAGAGTGTTGTCCAAATGCTCCCTGAGCTCTGTCGGGCTGGTGCTGTTGACCACGTCCCTGGGGAGCCTGTTCCAGTGCCCAAACACCCTGTGGGTGAAAGAACCTTTTTCTAATATCCAGCCAAAACCTCCCTACATAGTTCCAGCTGTTTCCTTGGGTGCTGTCACTGGTCACCAGAGAGCAGAGATCGGTGCTGCCCCTCCACTGCCCCTTAGGAGGATATTGTACACTGCACTGAGGTCTCCTCCAGGCTGAACAGACCAAGTAACCAATTTTGGGTAGTTTGTTTTGGTTTTTTTAAAATCATTTGTACTCGTTCTTTCTGGTAGTGGAGGCATCATTTTCCTCCACCTCATATCCAGTCCTCCTCAGACCCATGTGCAGGGGACATGTCCAACGGTTACAGAAGTAAAGTTTAGGAGGCTCCCAAGGAAAATCAGAGCCATTAGGGATTTTGCCAGTTCTTAGAAACACTGTCTTTTAGCTTAGAGAATTTAGCTTAGAGGATTAAAATAAACCCCAACTTTTGTCCCAGTTAACTTTTCTACAGTCCAGGAAAGCTGAATATATATACTAATGACGTCCAGCAAAAGGTTTTGTATACATATTATTCCAGCAAAAGACCAACAGTCTAAAAATAAACAAACATCTAAAAATAATAGGTATTCTAGGAAAGTTATGCTTCCAGATGAATACTTGAAATAATATAAATATATAAATATACAATTCTAGTAACCCAAACAGCTTTATTTATGCTCCCATCTTTTCCCAAGCTTTCTAACCAGCATGTAGTCTCTTAAATCTGTTTGACTGCTGCTCACACTAATGAAATCCCACAGAAATCTCTGGTATTATTCATTATTTATACTGGTTAACTGGGGATTGGAATCACTAGATATTTCTGGACACAGACCCAGACAGCACTAGACCTTGTGCCATCTGTTTTGGTGGTGTCACAGTGTCAAGTCAAACCCAGACACTGCAGACTTGTTGATTTTAGCATATGTGAGTTTTCTTCAGTTGGTGATCACAAGATTCACCTACTTGAAAACACCGAGAAAAAATATGTGTGAATATACCTAATCCATTCAGGTTTTTTCCTTAAAATCATTTCTCTCTCACTTTTTCCCCTGGACAAAACTTTAGCAACTGTGAGGGTGGAGTTTCCTATCAGAAATGTTTTCAATAAATAAATCACATTTCTTTCCAAAATTCAGTTTCAAAGCTGGCAAAGCCTTGAAATATGTTTTGGAAGAAGATGCATGTTTCTAATGGGCCAGGTAGATTTGGCTCCAAACTTAATTTCACAGATTAGTCAACAATTGGATACTTCATACATCATGGACTTTGATTGCGTGCCATGAATCTTTCCCACTCGATAATTTGCAGGTGTCTGTGTAAGCCTGGAGATGTGAATGTCAAAACCGTCTGTGTTGAGCTGAGATAGATGTTATGTCTCCTACACAAATCACACCAAGGACTGTCCCAGCTGCTGTGGCTGCTGTCAAGCCCAGAGCAGCATTGAATTCTTGGACATGTCAGCACTGGTGCCTTTTGGCCTGGGGACAGGCCCTGGTGATGGTGACAACCAGGAAGCAGCCATGCTCACTCCTCAGAGGTCTGGGAGGTGCTCAGTAACCTGTACACGGGGCGAAGCCACATCTTGGTTTCAAATTATTTGTGAACAGTAAAATGAAATTGTTCTATGTGAACAAAGTTGGGCCTGACCCCAAACACTCTATTCCTTTTATCTGTTTATTTACCACCAGGAGCCCCTCTCCAGCTTTGGTTTCTGCATCTTTCAAGTGCTACCAGAACAGTTTCAAGTGGAAGAGTTTTGAAAGGGGATTGCAAAAGGAAATACAAGTTAAGTCTGGACCACACACTCCTTTCTAAAGGAGCACCTAGCATCAGGACTTGACGGTAGCTGGATAACAAAGAGGCAATTTACAGGATTTTCTGTCACCAACTCTCACCCTAACTTTAAGATTAAACAGGTGCCTTCTGGATTTTGTTTCCCCAACTGAGGACAGACTTGGTTTTCAAAAAGTGCATCTGCATTCTGAAGACCCCACCATTTTTTGATGTCTTAAGACTGGGAGCTGAAACTGGCCAGTGACCTCTGCAAGAAGCCACTTGTAGAACCTGAAACAAAAACATTATAGATTCTTCCAAAGCCATATGCTTGCAATGCAATGATGTTTTTCCCCATAATCTGCACCAGAATCTATGATAAACAAATTCCGTTTCTTCATGGAAAATTGCATACTCCCTTCCAAAATACTATGACTCATGAGAAGATAGTATCAAAAATGCGATTTATTTTGTAGTAAACACTCACATCCTGAACTCTCTGTGATCTCTGCTACATCAGCTCAGCACTAATTAACACAGTGTAGGAATCTATGGCTACACGTGAGAGAAGCAGCAGGCAGGATAACATACTGACACAAGCAACTGAATATGTTTCAGAGCCATTGCATTTTTGGGGAGGATACCCTGGACTCCAGGCCCCAGGGTGGGGACAGGTCATCCTTTACTTAGTCCTCCTCCTCCCAAAATAGTGCTTGTAAGCAGCAGCGTAGCCGTGGCGAAAAGCGTACATTTCACAAGGGTAGTAGTCCTCGCAGAGCTCCCTCTGATGCTCCTGGGGTGCCTTACTACGCTCCCTGATCCTGTAAAGGTAGGAGAGAAGAGGGGTAAGTGCTGTCATCTTAAATACCTGCCTACAGCCCTTTCCTGTTCTGAAACTCCCCACTGGGATTAAGGATCCACCACCAGAGTCCATCATCCAGCTACAAAGTTCTTAGCACACCAGCTTCTCTGTTTACCACACCCAGGAAGTGACATGACTGCAGAAGGCATGTTTTGCCTCCTCAGGCAACCTTTTATTTTGGGGCTAAGGTGGTGGGGAGAGGGGAATGGCTCCTGCCTCAACTTGAGGAAGGGTCCTCCCTTTGCAGCCTCCCCCAGCCAGCTCTCTTCAGCTCTTCTGCTCTTTCCCAAACTCACACATGGGACAAGGACCTGAAATATTCTGCAAAGGGGCCACCTGGTCCTGAGGAGAAGGTTTGCCTTATGCCTCGCTAAGAGATGATTTCTGTGCTTCAGTCTTTATTTTCAGAAGCCTTGAATAAGGCATGAAATTGGTCATAGCTGTATTTTATAAATGAGGCAGGAGGCTCTCAGATGGCCCTCTGATTTAGAAAAAGTCATGCAAGTCCTGCACGAGATCTGAGGACTAGTATAAAATCTCAAACTGAGCTTTCTTTCAGACCATCCCACACTCATTCTCTTTCCTTCTGTTGGTGCTTCCTTCAGAAAAATTAATCAGTCTTCTCAGCATACAACATGTCCCCAGATTAAAGGACCCACTCTCTGTTACCTGAATTCTTACTTTTCCTGGGACTGGGGACGTAAATGGTACTTCACATTGAGAGTGGGGCTGAGGCTCTCACAAGTCACCATGGCTGCCACCCCTGGTACCAGCCTGTGCTTGGCAAGGAGGAACCTGTTCCCACTCTGGACCTCAGTGTCCTGAGGCCATGACATACCTCTCATGAGTGATGGCTCTTAATCTCGTGTCAGCCTGTATGAAGTCATTGGCCCTTCGCCTGTTGAGGAAGGGATCTGAGAAAGCAAGGGGTTATTCAGAATGGCACTTTTGAAATGCCAGATTTCAACAAAAGCTATCTTCCTCCTTTATAACGGCCTCCTTGTCTGCCCTCCCATGTACAGCGAAATCCAGGACCTTTTACTATTCCCTCCTGTTCCCCAGCTGGTTCATGCTCAGGCTCTCTCAGTGGCTGGAGCAGCCTGTACAGAAGTGCACATGCTGCTCTTGTTCTGCTGTTACTCAAATCACCCAGGGCAATGCTACTGTGATTTCACTGCCACAGCCCCTCTGAGTGAGTGGAGCTTGGCCCAGAAGAGGTAGGCACCAAGCTACACAGACCATGGGGCATCTGAGCACGCTCAGAACAAGTACAAGAATTGTGAAATTACACATAGGAAAGGCCTGAGTAAGTCTCTCTGCCTCCAAGGTTACAGTGATTAAAAAGTCTGTGTGGCAGGTTTGGACTGAGGAGCCTGAAAGCCCCTTCTGACTTCTTTGAGAATCATCACTGTCCTGTTGCAGAGTTCAGGAGTCTGTGGATGTCATTGATATTGGCTCCCACATGTGCCTTTGTGTTGCTGACTATCTGCTTTGTGAAGTTCTTCTTCCCGATGTCCTAATTTCTTTTTAGTTTTGATTCATCTGTTCTCTTACCTCTCCAGGATATTGCTTGTTCCAAAGTGAGACTCTCCACCCTTTTCATGCTTTTCCTGTGACAGTCTTTCTCACCCTTTCAGCCAAAGGATCCCTTCTACTCACACACCCTACCTGCTTCCAAGGTGCTTAGAGTAAGGCTCTCCTTGTTCTTGGGGGAGAATAAATTGTGTAAGTGGCTTCTGCAGTACCTCTTTCCATGCTCATCCCGGAGTTTTTTGAGCAGTGCCCATTTCTAGTGTCAGTTAACCCAGTTTTGGTAACTGTAACAGAGATCTGAACTCTGTTCTCAAATTTTGTTTTCCAATTCTCGTTATATTCTATGCAAAATGGTGGTAAGAGCTTGTGCCAAAACATGTGAGGTTTTCTTTTAGCTCTCTCCCTTTTCATCCTGAGACTCCATCACCCAGTAAAGTCAATTTCCCTGGGCTGAGTGGTTCTATCTATTTAATCCCTACAGTAGGAAATTATCTTGGACATGTCTGTAGCACCCTTCAAATTCAATAAAATAGTAAAGCAGTCTCTTACTGAGATACTCATGGGACTCCATGCTCTCATGGGACTCTGTGGAAAGAAAGAATGAAACATGTAGTATGACACTGTATGGATGGGATTCAGTCTTTCATACACCACAGATCAACAGAACACATACAGAAATCAGAGAAGCCGGGTTTTAAGGCACATGTTTAAAAAGAAGAGAAAGGAATTAGTGGTATGACCTAGAATTTATATGAGGAGTTTAAAGTGCTCAGGAGTTTAATACAGAGCTACCTGGTGGTTTAGTCAGTACTTCCAGACTCATGCATGGTCATCCAGCCTGATTCTCCAGAATAGTTCCTCACCTTCTCTTCCTGACATTACAGTGGATATGATACCTTCTTACCTTCAAAGCTGGCATGTGTTCTTAGGGAATGGATTGCATAGTGAAATGCATTTGACTCTTGCATGAAGCAATCTTAATTCCACCAGTATGGAACTGTGTGTCTCACAGGAAAAAGGGGATGGTATTACAAAAGGAAAAAGAGAAATCTTCCAATTAGCAAGGAATAATTAAGAATTAGCACTCTTATCATAGTCCAGACAACAAAAAGAGACGTGAGGTTAGTCTGTGAGGTGAGGTGAGCTGGAACAGAGAGGAAGGGGTTGAAGCATCCTGGACCATGAATCTCAGTGGCTGAAGGTAACAGCTCTGGATCAGGGCTAGGAGGATCTGACACAAGAGCAGGAAAGCAGGCAAGAGATCAAGTTAAGGGGAAAGAAGACACAAAGTTAAATAACAAACATCTAAACAGACCCATAAATGTCTGCAGGTTTGGAGTTTTCATTCTACCCAGCAATAAAGGTCACCTACCATAGCAAGTGGCAGCCATCACCAAGACAGCCAGGAGTGTAAGGACGATGAGAGTGCGCATTGTGCCAGTGCAGGAAGGAATCTCTCACTGTCTTCCTCACTGTGTTTTGCTCTCTTCCCACTGAGGGTAGCTGGAGATCCTGGGCTGACTGCAAAATTAGCAGTGGAATGTTTATTATGAAAACAGAGCTAGGAGGGAGCCCATGAAAGAGCCTGGGCAAGGTGACAGCTAGCTGGTACACACTCTTCTTGGAGCTATTACAAAACAACCTCTATTAGCAGACTGAATCGGGTTTTGGGAAGGAAGGGGCATGCCCCCTTCCTCCCACAGTTCAGGGCTGGGGGACATAATCCAGAGGCAAACATGTCACTAGCACTCCACACTCAGAAAAGCTGGCCTATGCAAGTGGAAGGAATTTCATGGGCTGCCAGGGGCCCAAAGGCAGAGGTGTGTGTTGATCCCAAACATAAATGTTTGTTTTTCTGATTTTTCCTCTGATCTCTTCTCTTAGCTTTCATCATACTCTGCCTGGATACAACCAGCCCAAACTGTCCTGTCAGCTTTGCCAATGGAGACGTGGAGAATGAGGCTTCAAACATTCCTGTCCCACTCAGTCCCCCTCTCTCCAGCTGGCCTTTGCTGCAATGCCAGCCTGCCAGCTATCAGAGGAGGAATACAACAATGCCCCTTCTCATTTCCTACTTTGTTGCTTCAGGAGTGACAAGCAGCAACCTGAAAGAATCCCTTCTGCTGGCAGGATCATGATTTTTGCATTGAGGTGATAGCAGCACCCAGAACTCTATCTTTGAAGGCTCTCACTGTGGTGCTGACCCTAGACTCCTCTACCAGCCCACAGGACAACATCTTTTTGAAGTCAGAGGTGACCATTTCCCTCAGGAATGATGTCTCTCTTGTCTAGCACCAGCAGTCCTGGCCTCACTGGGCACGAAAGTCACATGTCAATGCAAGACTTTTCACCTGGGATGAATCTCCAAGGCCAGCAGTCTCAGGGAGAATTACCTTGCCTTTTAACACCTAAAAGAGTTTGACTGGGTCCAATATCATGGACAGCAGAGACATACAAAACATCAGGTGTTCCACTCTCAAACGCTTGGAACAGTAGAAAGCAGTGAAAGAAAAAAGAAGGAGTTACAGAGATGGCTATCCCTGCTGGGTGAAAAGGAAGGAGTTTGCCAGAGGAAAGGTAGGGAGGGAGGGTGGGTACCCACTGCCTGCCAGCCCTCCCCCAGTGGCAGCGATGGGGCTGGGACCCCACACACTGGGGATGAACCTAGGGCACAGGAACCATTCTGATGTCTGATCCAAGCTGTGATTACTGCATGTTTTGTCCACGTGTATATGCAGGTGTCAGGATTTCTCACTGACAGGGTGTAAAGTGAATGCATTCTGGGTGCAGACCATTCTCCCCAAACCACTGTGCTGTTGTCACTGATGTCACCTTCAGAGGCCAAGCCATGAAGCCACATTGAAGGTAACACAGCCAAGAGCTACAGGGACAGATAGCCAGAGCCTAACATTTCACCAGTGAGGAGTGAAATTCAGTGGAAAAAGATCACTCTGGGCTTTGCAATTTACCCTTTCAATGCCAAACTCACGACCCTTTCCTGAAGCCTCCTGTCTCAGGGAGAAAAGCTGAGCACAGACTTCAACTTCAGACCAAAGAGAACAAATTGCTCTTCTTCCGCATCATCCCACCCCATGTAGAGAGCAGCTCAGTCCTGCACCATCATTCCCCCACCGTACACATCCACTTCTTGCCTGTTCAGTGCTTAGCCTGAAATGAGGAGGAAAACTTGGGGAAAAGCCATAAGTTTGCTATAGACACAAAGTCAAAGGAGAACTGAGATTTTGCTGCTGCCCCTCTGTGCTCTGCCTCTCCAGTCTCTTTAAGGAAATTCTCTACTCTTGGATCCTTTCCATTTCTTCATAGCTTTAGACTTAGTGTCGAATGTGGATTTTATAGGTTTCCCAAATGCCTCATACAGGAGCTGCTAAGAAAGGAAAACATGAGGGAGAGGCTGGAGGACAAACCCCAGCAGGAAAGCAGTGGGGCACAGAGAGGAAGATGCTGGGTGTACTTTGGAATAAAAGTGAGGCTGCCCAGTGGGAAAATCTAACATGCTTTCCAGCCAAACCCTCTTTATTTGTCTTCACTCAGGGCAGAGCTTTCTGCTCCCTGGAAGACTCTGCTCCCATTTCAGAGGACTCCAATCCCAGAATGCCTGGAGCATACCTTGCCATCAACCACAGGAGAACAGCCACAAACACTGCTTTAACCCAACTGTTTCATTTTTCACCACAGAGGCAACACATTTTTCAAGGCATGAATGAACATGCCAGTGACACAGCCCTATAGCAACAAATCTCCTTCGGGGAATGCTTCCTCTTGCAAAAGTACTCTTTTCTACTCCCCCTGCACTCCATACTTTCCCAGCACACACCTTCCCTAGTCAACAACAGTGGGCTGCCCTGGGGGTAATATTACCATGCATCACAGTGAGCCCAATCCCTCTGCTTTCTAGCAGCATCCACTGGTTAGAAATACAGAAAGGAGCTAAGACAAATCTCCTGCAAAAGCCAGGGAAATCTCTGCAGTCACACAAATAAAGGGGGCATCAGAAAAGCAGCCCTGATGTGTCTGCTTCTGGAGTGGAAAACCACAATGTTATACATGCTGTAGCAAACACTCCTAACATTTTACAGCGGTGAAGCACCAGCAAGGCAATAATAACAAGCAGCTGTCCAGGAAAAGTAAGGCAGTCCCTGCATACTCACTAAGCTGTTGCCTCCCTGCCAGTCTGCGGCTCTTGTCTCAGGGGGCAGCTCTCCTGGCGTCTTGGACCCTGGACCGAAGAAGAGGGACCTTTTATTTATTAGCATCCATCAGTGACTCCTCCCCTCTCCCACTCTCGATCCACCCCCAGGCTACCATCAGAACCACCTTCTGCCCACAGCCAGGAAGCCAGCAACATCAAAGAACTGAGCCAAAAGCGAGACAGCCAGAGCACACACCAGGGGCTAGTGGGGATACAGCCACATCCAGGTTGCCTTTCTGTGCCTGGGAGCAGTGACTGGACAGAGATATGAGAACAAGTTCCAGTCTCTCTCTTTGTTGCAAGACCTCCGCTCTTTCACCCCCTCCTTTTCTGGCTGTGCTCTATCTCAAGCTACACTCCTAGCCAGGGCACCTGTTCTTCCACAGGGAACAGTAGGCCAGGACCCTTCTCCCATCTCATTTCATGTTGCTTTTACAACTGTTTCCCCCTCTTAATAGAGCCTTCTCCCATCTCATTTCATGCTGCTTTTACAACTGATCCCCCCTCTTAATGGCAGGCTAACATCAGACTGAAAAGTCGCATAACAAAGGTGTCGGCTCCGAAACCCCCAAAAGTGACATACCCTATGAAGCAAAGAGTTGGCTGACACAAACCCAAACCCCTGAGATGCACCCTCTGTTCACACCAGACCCACGGCAGTGCTGGGCAGCCCAGGACATGTGACTGCCGGACTGGGCTTCGGGCTTCTGTCCCAAAATGAAAACGATAGCATATCCATGGAGGTAAAGAACCACCACTGTTCAGACAGAGAACAGTGAGAGGCTCCTGTCCAAGGGTTTTATCTTTAGCTCCTACGGTGCTCTGTGAGTTTGGGGAAAGTTCAGACTTACCTGTGGCAACAAGGTACCATGTTACTTGTGTCCTTGTACAATCAGCTGTTGGTCCTCAGAGTCTGAGAACAGCAATCCTGAGCTGTCCTGAAGGCATAGGGCACACGATCAGGAGCCACCCTTGAAAAGCAGTGCAAACAGGAGGGCATTTCTTGCCCTTGTCTACCACCCTTCAGGGTCATCTAAGTTTTCAGCCCTATGACATGCTGAGAACTGAAAGAAATCAGGACTCAGATGATCTGGTCACCCTCATCCCTAGATACTGGTAAATCATTGGCCTCTGTGTCATCTGGAAAACTCTTAGTTAAGTAGGAGAAAATGAGTATTAAAACCAAAATGGCAAGATGATAAGGAAACAGACAAATTGGGCAAAAGCTTAAACAGTGGAAAGGAAAAATGATGAGAAATTGCCAATTGAATTTCTCTTGGGACTAGTTTTACTTTACTTCTGTTAATTACTGGCTTTAAAAAGGAATGCTTGTTGAGGAATTTTGTCAATGACACAAAGCAAGAAAGCAACAGCAGTGAAAAGGAGAGAGCCCATGCAGGAGGAAAAGGATGATCTTTAAAGCTTTATTAACAGAAACAGGATAATATGCAATAGGGCAAAGGCAAGATCTGCCATCAGGATTAGCAGTAAGAATCTTGCTGTAAATTAAAAGCTCATAAGCTATAAGTAAAAGGGGAACAAAAAGAACTATGAACCAACAATCATAAAGATGATGACAGAATACCGATTCTGAGATGTCTACTGAGAATGTGCCAGCAGAGGTGGGCATCTGTCAGTGCCACTGGCTAATTTACCAGGGAGACCTCAGCAGGATTCCTCTGTATGGCCCAGGTCACCCACGTTCATGGAAGAATAGTTCTGGTGGGAAGTGCTATAGATGAGGACTAAAAAGACAATGTGATTTGCACTCACACCCAAAATGACAGACCTTTTCACCATAACCTGTGGGAGTTGCCGAGTCTGTCCATCCCTGCATTGACCTCAAGGCTTTTCCAGCAGGACAATGGACTAGCAGCTAGGTTTTGTTTCCAGTATCCCCCAGGGGCTGTTTCACAGTCCACATCTCTCATGATCAGAAGTCCCATTTTCAGCCTGTGTGTCTTTAAAGCCATGATCCACAGCTATGTCTCCTTCACTGAGTGCCCAGCTCATGCTAGAAAGGCTTCAGCAGAGTTGCTGAGCACTCCAGTAAGGGAATAAACCCTATCAGCTCTGCAACAGAGCAGGGTTTCCAAACCCATGTTGCCCAGAGTAACTGGACTCACCAATCTGGACAGTCCTTTTCAAGCTCGCTTCTGTGTTTCAGGACCTAAGTTAGTCAACCACCACATGGTCTATGGCTTACAAAGAGATTTCTCAACATGATAAACAAGTGCTTTTTAGAACAACTAGTTCTACAGCACATGAGAAAACACGACTTTATTTTTACTTTTCCATTTCGTCCTAAGTAATACCTAGGAACTGATCCAAGAAGCAAGAATAATTGAGCCACTAAGTAAGAGTGTTGGAGTATCCACAATATAATTAAAGTCAACAACCTCATGGAATAAATCATGCTGAAAACTAGCATACTGACACTAAGCTTTAGAAAGGGAGATGTTTTTTAAACACAGAAGCAAGTCAAAAAACTATGAAATAAAAATAAACAGAACACATTTCAGACATTTAAAGAACTTGATATACATATCTCAACCTGTGTTAGCCCTGGCAGCAAACTCACTCAGTTACCCAAAATTAAAACTAAAACTAGTTCAACTGCTAGTTCAACCTGGGAAGAAATCATTCCAAAACTAGATTTAAAAAGTTCCAAAGATTAAAAGAGAGGGGGAGCACAAAAACAGGAAAACCTAGTTTCATATTAAACAATTTTTTTTCAGATCACTGCAATGACTAATTTCCATTTCCATGATGGAATGGGGAAAAAAGAGTAATTTTATAACAAATAAGAAGCAGGGGTTTTGGGGTTTTTTTTTTTCCCTCAAAAATATTTAAACATGTATCTTTGAAATCTGTCTTGATCTTTTCCCTGAGAAAAATTTTGCCCCCAGCATTACAACCTTCTGCAAAAATAAGTTTCCAGTGTGAAAATACATACTGGTTCTAACAATGTGCATCTATGTGTAGTCTTAGGACTGTTGTAAAAACCACTGTCTGAAGCTCACAGATAGAGTCAGTCTCCTGTGGGTGGGGAAGGTTCCCACACCATCTCACAGCTATTTTCTTTCATGCTTCCTCCAACATTTTGAGCACTTTAGAAGCTTCCTTTTCCATCTTACGTAATAAATTCCAGCAACTTTCTCCTGCCTATGGATGTGGAGTACACCTGCATGTCCAGCCTGGAGGATGTCACTCTGGGCTCTTGGACAAATGGTTGCTCAGCATCCCAGGGTGAAGGAGCAGAACTGAAAATAAACATCATGAGAAGGCCCAGATCCTTCCTACTTGAACAAATTCAGAGAGCGAGAGGATAATTCTTCTTCCACTTGCACTGACTTACAGAATTGGGGCCTGTCTCCCTATTAATCATGACCATAAAGAGAAGTTTACAGTTGGTGAGCTGTGGGGTTTGGCTGGTTGGTTGGTAAACTGGGGAATTTTTTAGCCACTGTATTATGTTGGTGGTGGCAAATGTTTAATCTACTGAAATTCAGAGATAAGTGTCCAGCCACACTCTCTGTGCAGCTGTGAACCTCAAAGTTACTCCTTGTAATCCATCAGGCTTCAAAACAAAGCCCAGTGTCCTAGAAAAATCACAGTCTGGCTATGAATACAGGAGCATTTGGAGTCAGCAGTATGGCCTAATGGGAGCTCACTCCTCTCCAGTTCTGCTTGTTGGAAAAAAGTGAGCCTGGCTCAAGACTTCAACTCCAATACTCAGCACACTCCGTGGGATATCACTGAGTTACCTCAAACACTGACTATCTCTGTTTGGCCAGGACTTCCCAGAACAGCTGTGTTTGGCTGGTAATAGGAGGCTCATGAGCAGAGAAGACTAAAATTTCACAGAAGACAGACCAAGGTTATTCAGTTCACTGAATAAAGCAATGAAAACATTTCAGGGCTAAGAGCTAACTCTGTTGCTTCCTTTGGCTTCACCCCCTCCCACCCACACATGTCCACATACACTGATCAGCATATTTCTCTTTCAGTCTAGGAAGGAAGGAAGAGACAGGATAATATTAATATTATTTGGATGTTGAAAAAATTGGCAGAGGCTTTTGTGTAGAGATTAAATAACTCATATAAGAAACTTGCATTGCTTGTACTTCAAGAATCCTATGAAAAACCAAGCAAGCAAAATGTTCAAACTTTGTCTATATAAACAGAGCATGCTTCTGGATTGCACTCTCATGGGAAAAGGGAACAGAAAGCTCTCTTCTTTTTCCACACCCATACCGCCTTGCTTCACCACATGAACACAAAAATGTCCTGACCTGATTCATTCTTTGGGATCAGATGAGATTTATCCGCCTAATTTCCTGTACAGACATGGAAAGAGATAAGAAAGCATCTGTGGTTTCACTCTTCTCATCCGTCTGGTAAATAAAAAAATAACAATAATGGTTCTTTTTTTTTTAACAACATACTTAGATAGCATCTTAGATCCCAAATCTGCCAGCACTTGTGAAGCCAAGGTTGGACTGAAACATTTACGTTCTGTCTATCTTGAATGCAGGAGGCCACTGAAGTATTTACAAGCATCCCTGTAGTATTATACATGTTTCTTTATTCCATCTCAGTTCAGTATCTAAAGGATCATAAATGTTGTTTTTAGTAAGTAAATAACTTTTATTGTGGCACATCAAGCCCCTGGTCTTGGCCTCTGCTGTTAATATCAGATAGAGTACAAAGGAATGCTAGGGAGTGGAAGGAAATACACAATACCCAGCTAATTGTGAAATGCTGTTTGTGGCAAGAAGAAAGACATTCTTGTTTAATGAAGCATGACATCTGATTACTCTTATCTTCTTGTGTAAAACTACAAATTATATTAATGTTCCTAAGATCACATGCTAGTCAAATCATTCGACTTGATGACCTTCCTTGGTAGTTAATTCCACACTGTTTATATGCTCTTTGGATGCATATTTATTGTTTATTTGTATTAAACTTGACAACTGATTATTTTTATCAAGAAATTTTGTGCTATTATAAAGGAGAAGGAAAGAATTTTAAAAGGAGAAGGAAAGATAAAAGGAATTCAAGAAGCAATTAGACAATGTTCTCAGGCTTATGGTGTGATTCCTGGGGTTTTCTGCTCAGGGCCATGAGCTGGACTCAATGATCCTGATGGGTCTCCTCTGACTCAGTATATTCTATGATTCTGTGATAAGTCAGATCTTTTAGATCAGTTTTTCCTTCTTCCTAAAACAGCACTGGACTCCAAAAGCCACCACTCTGCCAGAGGTGTCTGTCATTAATGGTCCCAATTGTCATTAGTGGTCCCAAACAATAAAATAACATAAATGGAGAACAAAGAAGAGGTCTGGGTGTGGAAGCACTGCAAAGAAAGGCATAAGAAGGGCTACAAGAACAGCACATATTGATGGCACCTGGATTAGCAGATCATTAAGATCCCAGCATATTGACACAGATCCTCTGGATATCCAGACTGGGGGAAAAAAAAATCACAGTTTAAAACCAGGTAAGTCATAAAACAAGGAACAGAGTACACCTAAGACTTAATAAAAGAAAAATGAAATAGGTCTCTGGAGATGATGGTGCTAAGATAAAGAACAAGATTGAGCTCTAAGATACTTTGATGAGGAGACAAAGGCGGATGGGTTCTCATGATACTCAGAGGTGGGACAAGATGGAGACACAAAAGACAACAGTTACTGCCAACTCCTGCAGGATGCAAAAGATGCGTCTAAAATGAGCATATGGTGGTCAAACTAAGAGAAACACAGGAGACATAATGAGAACTCCAGAGCCCATGAATTGAATCTTCTATGTGATTGCAAGAAAACTGAATAGTATGAACAAATGCCTACTGGTGCCTATGAATATGTGGTTGTGAGAGTGTTAGTCTGAGTGAGAGAAATCAGTGTAGTTTGAAATAAAATAACCTTTCCTTTCTATAGTGTCTCACATTGCCCTCTACTACTTCAATATCGCAACAATAACCACTAAAAAATGAAGTATCAGAAGGCAGTATAAAGACTTCCTATGATGTCTTCAGTATGGAAAACTCTCTATTCAAACCCATCTCAAGTCATTCTGCAGCTTGGGTAGTTGTCTGCTTGGTAATAAGTTTCTTTCAGAGCTCTTTCCATTTTGTCTCATGATTCTTTTATCCAGGCACTGGGAGGAAAACAAGGACAGATGTACAAAAAAAAAGAGCAAGACTCCAGTGCTGCAGGCATGAGGTGACAGTTTTGGATTCATCATTCCCCCTCATTTGCTCAGACAAAGCTGGCTGGGGTCTCCTCAGCTGAAATTATCTGTCCCTTTTTGTCTACTGACATGACAAAGGATGTCATTTTAATACTCAAAACAGGTGTCAAAAATCCCAGAAGAACACACATATGACTTACAACACGTATCAGTGATAGAAGTTGCATTCTACTATTTTCCATAGTCTTTCTTTAAAGCCTTTTGCCAACAAAGACACTTTCATCCTTCCTGTGCTTTAACTAATATTTTTTTCCACTCTGTTCCAGTAATAGAATCTGCTTACAATACTTCCTGGCACCAACTGGATTGTATTATTTGGGATTTCTTTTCACTTCTTTTCCCACCTACAGCCATGGCTTCACTGGAAAATGTTACTATACATTTATCAAGAAAATACATGAGAAAATCCATGAGTCACATATCGGGTACACAAGCAGTTACAACCCTGCTGGCTGGCTAAGCCTAACCTTAGTGACAATGTTGTTTAATACCATACATTTTCATGCAGCAGACATTGAATGAGAATCTCTGCATATACCAAACATCTGTACACACCTGTAGAACACAGCTTCCCCCATGTTACTTGGCCAAGCATCTGTCTATCACTTCAGCTCTTTGAGGTAGGTGTCTGTCTTTCTTGATGGCCATTTCACTAGTGAACTGGAGGAGGAACCAGTGAACCTGCTGGAGGATCCAGTAAATAAAATAGCAATACTACACAATAAATAAGACATACTCACTAGCTCCTAAAAAGACCCTTGTCTATTTTGAGACCTGAGTGTATACCTGAGACGAAGAGTAAGGACTGCAGTCAGGAGAGTCATTTCATTAAAGTTGCCCAGGGACCTCATTAGGATTAAGATCCTGTTTGCGCCAAGTGCTGTACAAGCCCCAGAAGGGAGAGATGTGTGGTTATGTGCCTGTCCTCACCCCTCCATAAAGAGGCCTGTCTGGCAGGAGCACCACCCTCAGCCAAGGGCCCTCGTATCACTGCCTGGCCTTCCCAAGCCTGGGGCTTGGTGATGACAGATAATACGCAGGTGTCTCAAGTTCACTCTTCTTTTTCATCCCCTGGAGTTCTTCTGCATTATCTGATCTCTCTGGGCTCTCTGTGCTATCACACTAACGATGATCTGTTGCTGACCCCTATCCACTATTGCAGGCACTGGATTGCTTAACAGAAATCTCTGTCATTACCCTCTCTGGGGAGATCTTGAATAAGTAAGAACATAAGAAAATAATTTATCACACTGGGTTTGCACTTTGAGAAAGGGACACCATCAGTAAAACAGCAGCAGGAGTGCTCTGAGGAGCTCTGTACTGTCATTGAAGAGAGATCTGCAAGGATGGCATGTCAGCTGAGAGCTTGGCTATAGCTCCTTCTCTCCTGCCTGACAGCAAGCACCTGAAATTTCTGATAAGGTTTCTGCCTCATCCATGCAACACTTAGCACTGAGACACAAAATTTACCTTAAGCTGCTCCTGAGAAAAAGTTTCCTGATGTCTTGCTGCTGAAGCTGCTTCCTGCCTATCCCTGCCTGCCTGGTGGCTGTCCTTCATTCTATCAAATTGTGTGAGCTCCCTGAAAAGTTACTGGGCCCCAGGAACTGTTTCTTCTGCGCTTCTGCAACTATTCCTGTGGTAACGTGAACAACCCCTCCCCCCACCCAAGCTGATGTCCAACAGTTGCAGTGGAGAAAATTGTCTCAAGAGATGAGGGAAAAAGGCACAGGGACTTTCTTGACAGCCATCACATTGGTGTGACTGCTATAAGCTAACTCATACATGTGTCCAAACTCCATTGGATTTCAGCAGGCTGCGATTTTCTTAGGAAATTATGTTCCTAAATAGGAATGAAGTAACAACGTATACTTGAGGGCCTGAACAGGTAGCAGAAGACATGGATTCCAGTTAAATAGCTGGATTCCAGCTACATCTAAATCAATGTATCAAGGTCTCCCAGGTGTAGGAGGGAAAGAAGTTGTAAGCAAGACACTGAGGGCTGCAAGCAGCAACAGGATAGTTCCTCAGGCTGGGGCAAACTGCATTCCCAGGATGGAAGGAAGATCAACCCCAGCAGTGCCTTGTGTTTACAGCAAATACAAAACTAGGCGAAAGTCCAGATCAGTAGTTCTGAGCAAGGCAAGAATGCTAATTCTAGCCCCAGGGACCAGCTCATCCACCCAGCCTCCAGAACAAATGTGCCCATGACCTGTCATATGAGGGAGCCTGCCTCACCTGTCACACTGCAAGTCCCCTGCACCCCCTGTCATTACTCACTCAAGTACCCCAGCTTCTCTCACAATAGCTGCATGCCTGTGTGTCCCCTCAGCGTGCATTTCTTCTACCTAATCTGCCTTGCTGTCCAGAAACTGAATCAAAAGGCAGAGGGACACCCAGGGTGTACCTCCAGCCCTTTTCTTCGTGTAGGGTTGCTGATGTTCTTGTGAAGTTGAGTCTATGACTTGTGCTGGCTCCAGGACTGGGCTTCCAATGCTGCAGGAAGCACAGCACAACACAGGAACAGCAGCCCTGGTCAGGAGAGAGCTCAGGCTTCTCACTCTGCACCCACCCACCATGCTTCAGCCAGAGTTGGATAACAGCAGCTATAAAACAGTCCACAGCCAGCCTCAGCTCCCTCCATGCCACACTACTTCCTCTCCTCTCTATGTTTGCTCCACTTGGCCAGTGGGACACACTATAGCAGCAGCCCCATCCTGTACTCCAGGCTGCCTGTCCCCTTCACAACAGATAGGGCACTGCCACCTCCCACCTGCTCAGGCCCTGTTTGGCCCTGGAGAACAGTCTGCAGGAGGGTTCCACAGACAGGGAACAGGGAAGCTTCACACAGAGGGGCCCCAGCTGCCGGGGACAGGAGCAGGGGGAATATGCACAACCAAGCCCAAGTGACAGAACAAAGCAATTGCCAATAGCAGCTGCATGACCAAAGGAGAAGCAAACAGAGGTCTCTATATCCTGGGTCCAGTCTCAGGACCCCAGAGTCTCCACTCTCCATCTGGGAGCATTTTAGGGCAGGTAACTATGTCTTTCTTCCCAGTCCCTTCCTCCTTGTTCTTAGTGGGAGCTTTTGCTGCTTTTGTCAGTGATCTGGGGAATGGGTTCCCTGGGATTTCTCTAAGTGAGTGATGGATCTTGGGGAGAAGCAGAGGAGTATAGTGCTTGTCCAGAAACAGAGTCCCCTACCGCACATGTTGCCCATCTGTGACATGTCTGTCTGTCACAGAGAAATTCACAGACACAGATTTAATATATTAAACATTTAAAAAGCAGTGACAAGCCTTTGGCTGATCATCATGGCTAGAAATAGAAGCCAACTACTTCAGGAGCTTAGGGTTTGCATGCTTGATGGATTCCCAGCATAAGGACAGACATTCAGATAAACCCAGCCTAAACTGAAGTAAATAACTGCATGAATTTTCAAGAAGGTGGCACTGAAGTGAGTTGGAGAACATCGGTACCATTCAAGGCAATGGGCAAGGAGCAAGGAGCAGCTCCCAAGCAGCTCGTCCTGGGGAGCTTGAGGGTCCTAGCAAGGGTGTGAGGGCATGTTATGAGCAGGACTACAGTACCCCTGGCATAAAAAAGCTAATGATGAAGTTTTGGGACTTTCCGCCTCTGCTCAACACATAGTCCCACAAAACCAGTAGCACCATAATACCTTAGAGACCACAGCACTACTATCAGATGTGTCTGATCATTTGAAAGTGGGGACAGGACAATTAGACACACAGACTACCTCATTTCCATAGGAACAGCCAAAGAAAGAATCCCACCCTATTTTGTAAAATGCTGGTAAAGCAGTTTCTTACTTTCAAAATGTCCTGGATGCAGTTATCTTTATTGTTAAAAGAAGAAGGGTGTCCTAGATCACAAAGCCAGAAGGCTCCAGAGGACTCCACTGAAATACCAGTCTCAGGACTCAAAGGCCAAACAGAAACATTCAAACAGGGCCCCAGGCAAAGTGCTAATCCATTTGCTTGTGTTGCTTAAGTCTTTCTTCATCACAACTCTGACAGAGGGTGCCTGGTGGGTTCTCTCTGTTTTCCTTTTGTATAGGATATTTGTTCTTTTTAAAAGGGAATGCCTGGGGCACATGCAATAAGGCAGGCACTTTTCCCTGGGAGCAGCAGTGTTGTGCTTGAGGCAGAGCTGCCTCCAGAGCATGGGTATGAGCAAAAAGAGAAATAAAATCATTCCGGGGTCAGAGGACCCAGCACTCACACAGAGACAGGGAGCCAGCGAGCCAGCAGGGAGGAAGAGGGTGCAGTTAGAGCCAGCCCTATCCTGGAGACTGAGAGGGGACATGTGGAGTACCTTGTACTCACAAGTCTCCATGCTGCTGGCAGATAACAAGGCAGAAAGAAGAGACCCTGGTTTGGGATACTGAGAACAACCTTAACAGGCTGATTTTTAGGTCACCCTATTTCCGCCTGCTCCTCTGCGGGACCAGTGCATCTTTCCAGAGTGGTTTGTGTCTCTGTGGTGGTGAGTGCTCCAGTCATAGCAGAGACACCAAAGACCTGCTGTTTCCATGCTAGAGACTTGCAAGATGGAAGCACTTGAAAGACCCATTAACCATGGCAGCATCCAGACCCCTGGATAAAAGAACAGGTCTGTGAAAAGAAGATTGATGAACATTTAAAGACAGTTGATCATTTTCTATCAGCATTACTACCTCAGTTATAGCATGAGAAACTACTTTTCACTTTAACAATACCTTCCTTTCTGCTGCTGTCTTACCATAACTAAAATGTACCAAGCAACAGCTCATTCACATTTTCTTCTCACCTGCCACTTATACTTCTTGGTTATGCAAATATACCTTCTTAATATCTTTTTAATAAAATATTTTAAATACTTTATTAAACATTTTAAATAATATTTAAATATTTTCAAATTATTCAAAATATTATTAAAATATTTACTACATAAATATGTCTTCTTCATATCTGCTTAACATAATATTTTCTCTACTGCTAGAATCTCAACAGAGCAAAAAACCTGAAAATGTTGCTACAAGATGGGGTCTCAAACCCAGGATGCCCAGGGATCCAAGAAAGCACAGCAACTGCTTGGAGAAAGCCATGTGGAAAGGAAGCACATTCACCATCAGACCCCAAAAGAAAGAAGCCAGAATGAATGAATGTCCAGGAGGAAAGGTCTCACTGGCAAGGAGTGAGAGATGGAGGGAAAACAACAATCCAGATCTGTTCAGCTTCAGCTGTGCCAAACAAGCAACCAAACAAGACAGCCTTTTACTCATGGTGAAAGACTGCCATTTCAACTTAAGACAATAGCCATTGGGAGTCACAGGGAGAGGGAAGGTGAAGAGAAAGTGTGGCCATATGGCTTACATTCAGGAAGATGCAGAAGATCTGGGCTCTGTCTCCAGCTCTGCCTACAGGCTTCATCAACAGTCTGGGCTATGTTACTGTCTGTCTCTTCTGTTTTTCAGCCAAAGAACAGAAAAAATTGGCCAAGGAAAATAAAGTCTTGATTGCAATGGGAAGTCATGATACATCCAGGATCAACAACCACATTGAATTCCAAAATGCCAAATAATACTCCAACCACAACAGATTTATATTGAAAATATCACATCTGTATTTTAAAGCACAATCTTTCAGGCATACGGCCCTCTATAATTCAGTGGAGAAGAAAACAGATGAACATTTTTTCTTGAGGTGATAATTCTATTCCTTCCAGTGATTAACAGCAACAGAACAAAAAAACAGGAAAACTGCAAGTTACCATCCTGCTCTTCTGATAGCTGATTAGAACACCCAAGGACTTGACATTTGTCGGCAGTTGCCCACACAGATAAAGGAACCAGAACTGGACTGCATCCATGCTATGTCTTCTGGCACCTATGGAAATAATGATGTGCTGTATTAAGCCAGACTGAGAAAGCTACAAATAGCAATACCGCCAGTGCCTCAGCTACTACGTAAAAGGCAAGAAATAATGCTGGTGATGTAGACATACAAAACACATGACGTGGGTGGCATAGAATCACACTGAGTCACTAACAAGATGATGAAATGCAGTCTCTGGCCTAGGAAGAGAGGAAGGTGGGAGACTTGAAGAATACATGATACTCGTAACACAGGGATAGGGAGAAACCTGGAGTGCTCACACAGCCCGTGTGTTTTGACTGGAAACCGGATGGGGCTGGCATTTCAACCTGCATGTGGACAGGATGTGGGGTTCTCCAGGGGCTGTTGTGACCCATGGAGGATTCAACACCTTGAGCCCTGGTGAGAGTGTGGGGAGGAGGACACAGCGCTGTTTGCAGCTGTGATACAGAGAGCAACTCCGCAGAGCTGCCAGATGTGGAGGCCTGGTGCAGGCAGGGATGCAGTTATCCACGGGCCTTTCCTCTAACCCAGAGACAAGTGCTGCTTTAGAGATCATGCAACTAGCCTGCCTGCCTGCCTGGATCTGCAGGTACTTTAGCAGAGAAGAGATAAATTCAAATGAGAGAACAAGTACTCTCTTATTCAATGTGCATCTTGTGGTTTGCAGGTTTTTCCACTGAAAATGTTCCTCTGAAGTTTCCTTAGTGACTAAGCCAAAATGGGTCAAAGAGGTATTTGATTCGCAGCCTTAGGAAAAACACTTTCATGTTTTCTTCTCCACCATTATCAGTTCTCCATGGTATCCACCCAGCACCTTCCCTCATTGACCCTTGCTTGTTGCTGGCCACAGCACTCCTTGGCCAAGTCCTCACCTCCTTTCAAAACAGCCTTTGGTTCTTCCTTGCCCCACTCTTTCATGGTCCTGCAAACCACTGTCCCAGTTGTATCCTTCAGACAATATTTCCTCCTTCTGTGTCAACTGTCCTTACCTCTTTGCCAGCCCATAGGCTGCCATTTGTGGTACTGAGAGGAAGCCACCCTGAGTGAGGTGACTAAGAGTGACTAAGTCCTGTGATCTGTTCACCAGCAAGAGAAAGTTTCTAGTATTCTGCCCAGATTTATTGGTTCAGCTTCCTTCCAGATGAACTCCCCTTGGCCCCTCAGCACAAGACATGGAGTTCCTGGAGTCAGTCCAACAGAGGACAACAAAAATGATGAGGGGACTGGAGCATCTCTCTTATGAGGAACAGCTGAGGGAGCTGGGCCTGTTCAACCTTGAGTAGAGAGGACTGAAAGGGGACCTCATCAATGTCTGTGAGTATCTGAAGTGGGTGTGCCAAGAGGATGGATCCAGGCTCTTCTCGGTGGCACCAACCAACAGGACAAGAGGCAATGGGCAGAAACTGATGCACAGGAAATCTTATCTGAATATAAGGAAGAATTTCTTTACAGTGTGGGTGACTGAGCACTGGAACAGATTACCCAGAGTCTCCCTCACTGGAGATACTCAAGAACCATCTGGACACAATCCTGTGCCATGTGCTCTGGGATGACCCTGCTTGAGCAGGGAGCTTGGACTAGATGTCCCTCTGTGGTCCCTTCCACCAGACCCACCATTCTGTGATTCTGTGAACACAGGTGTCAGACAGCCATGCCCTTCCCCCATTTATGATAAGGAGAACAATGGTTCCTACCATATGTTGCTCTAATCATCGCTATCTCCTCCCCATCCTGGGAATTCAGGCCCAGCTCAGTGCTGGACTGCTGTGCATGAGATGGGATCTGACATAGGGACCATAAAGTTCATCCTGTGACAGCTATTCTGGGAAATATCTGAGACATTTTAAAATTTTTTATTCAAAGTTGGCAGAATCCCTAGAAGAAAGGAAGAAGTTTCAGTCCTGCCTTGCTGTGCTGGTGGTTGACCTCTGCATGCATGAGGCACCAGGGCTGCATGGCCTGGGAGATGTCTCTTCCTTTCATGCTGGCAGAGGCTTCTCAGCACCTCCCAGCCACTGCCAAGAGCAGGAGCAATGCTGACAACGCAGACTCACATGCAGAAACCCATGCCTGCTCTTCTTCTTCAGGGTAGGTGCAAAGGTTGTTCAGTCCTTCTGCAGTCAGACTCTCTGCAGCTCAGCAGCCCCTCACGGCCAGATCCACAACTCTATGTGCAGTGGGACTGAAGCGACAAAGCTGAGGCACGGATTTTCATATGCAAAGTCTTAGTTCAACCTGCAGCAGATGCAGACTAGTTCACCTCTAAGCAACACTTTGTTGTTTAATGTCACACACAATGGTTCAGGGGAACAAAATAAAAAAATGTTACTCCCCTTGCTGAACCTCCAGGTCTCTGTAACATTCTACTTCTGGAGATGTTCAAATCCTTTCTCACTGAAGATGGATATGAAATTTCATCTTCCATAACACAACTCAATTCCCTGTTCCCTCGGGTGAAGAGAGCAGGTCTGACATGCCTCTGCAGCCTCACTTTCCTGTTAGGCAAATTGAGCTTTCATCCTAGATATTTTGAATGTCCTTTGAGTTCAGATGCTGCTGCAGAACAGGGGTTCTCATACAACAGTATGTCTGCAATGCTGAGGTGAAAGGGAACCCCTTCATCCTGCCCTCTGTCAATTTGCATCTATCACTTCCTGCCTTTGGAAACCAAACCAGCCTCCCCAGACAGCTCAGAACATCTGGGCCACATACATCACAAGTTCAAGTCACAGATGACACAACAGGGCACAAAACCCAAAAATAAAACAAACGAGACATTGACCCATGCACATGATTCTGCCTCTGGTTTCTACCTCAAATGCCCTCTAGCAGTGGCTAAGCCCACCAAAGCTGCATTGCAGAAGCCTTTGAGCACAGGGATTAAGGCAGACCCCCTCACTCCACCTCCACCAGATCTGTGCACAGGGCATCCTGTGTGCAGCACCCCAGGACTGTCTGTGCTCTCTAAGTCCTGCAAAGTACTGCAGAACAGCTGGAGGAGGAGGAGAAGGCCTTTCCTGTGGCTTGCTTGCAGCTTCCAAGTTTGTTGGTTAGATGCAGAGCTCTATAAGGTGCAGAGGGAATTAAACTCTCCAGTGTACATAAGGAAGCTCCTGAAAAGTTATACCTATAATTAGCTGTGTACAGAGCGAACACAGTCACTAGGGACACTGCTTTTATTCCCAGGCTTGTTTGCAGAACCAGAGCTTCATTCATGTCCTATTTTTTTTCCCTGCAGCACTGAGGAAGAGTCACGTAGCTGTGCCCAATTTCTGCAGCTGGCCAAGACACAGACTTCAGACACTCGTGTAGCAGGTCCACGTCCCCACACTGTTTGGTCTGGACCACAGATGTGCATGACACTGGAAACACCTACAATGCAAAGACTACTCACAGATGTCTCCCCAGAAGACCTTCCCTCTCTACCATACTGCAGAGAAAGGAATAAATCCTTCCTAGGGAGGAGCAAGCTATAGCCATAAAAAGGAGCCGTTTTCCAACTGAGGGAAAGTGAGCAGGGCTCTTGGCAGGAGTTACGGCCCTGCACATTCTAGGACTGGCATAAACCAGGAGTTCAAAACCACACACACCACTGACATGAGGATCCTGGAAGGCAGGCATGAGTTTGCTCTGCCTCGGTTCTGGGCCAGTGTGAGGTGAGCCATCCCTTACCCTCAAAGCTGTAGTGTGACAGGGTCTAGCATGGGAGTCTTAGGCTCCCCAATATTTCAGAGGGGCTGATCCCTGTGCTAACACCTTCACACAGACCAACACCAACGTTACCTCATTCACAGTCTTCCAGTCCAGTGCTACAATCTCTGCCCATACCCAGGGCAAAAGCAGAGAGGTATTCTGACAACTTAGACCCTTCTCCTCTCTCTGGGGCTCAGCCTTTCACTCTCAGCACCCTTCCTGTACTTCTGTAGTCCTTCTTCAATGCACAAAAGCAACAAGAGCATCCAACAGAAGTAAGGCATATATTTTTATATTTTACCACTGTACACACACTCATTCAAAAGATCATCTGGTCCACACAGTTCTCTTCCCTGGCCCCATGGATGGTGAAAGCATGCCTTGCTCTGATCAACAACACAGTCTCCTGGGTAAGCTTACTGACTACAATATGTTAGACTCAGAAGGAAAGGCGCGCGGACCAGGCGTGTTTCGGCACCAGCCGGGCGCTGCAGCGCTTCACGGCCGGCACAGCGCTCCGGGCCACCCGCAGACGGGCGCTCGCCTCCGGGAGAACGAAGGTGCGGCGCGTTCGGAAAGGCAAAGAACGAAGCCGCGGAGCGCCGGAATTGCGTGCGCCTCGTAGGGGCTGCAAGACGAGGGTGCTTTGCGCTCTCCCGCCTGCTGAATTCAAGTTAGAGCGCTGGGCAGGAGGAAATTCAACGACAGCTCCTTGTGCTGCTGCTTGCCTATCCTCTTGCAAGCTCTCTGCCGAAGCACTTGCGCTTGCCTTCGGTCTCCGAGTTGCAGAGAACGCGACAGCAGGATGCAACGGAGAAGGACAGTACAGAGTGCAGCGGGGAGTTTGATGCTGCTTATTTGCGGAAGACGAAGGTGCACAGGCTTTGACTTCTGCAGCCGTTCTCCATGAGAGCAGCTGCTGCAGGTTGGCAAGGGGAACTGCGAGAGTGAAAACAAGGCGGACGTCTGTCTTAGAAGAAAGCTACAGAGACACGGTGTGAAGGGCGCTGCTCGAAGGCTGCTTGGAGAAGGGCTGCTTCAGGAACGCCTTCTGCTTTGACATGTGCTCCAGGGTGAGTTCTAGCTGCAGGGAGTCCGCGAGGCTGAAGGATTAGGGGGGTGCTTATCTCCACATAGTGGGACGAAGCGCTACTCCATCCCGTTTCTTTTTGGAGCAGCGACAACATTCTCGGCCGACTCGGATTGTGAGCGAGCCTTTGCTGCACTTTGCTGCAGTTCACTACCCTGCACACAGAAGTCCGGCGCTCTGGGGACCCGTTCTTCGCCTGACATTGCTTGTTTGTTCATTTTTGCTGCACCATTTCATACCTGCTTACCTCTTGCTATTCTGATCCCAAATCTGAACAGATATCTGCTATCCTGGTGGAAATATCTATTGATGATTGGTCCATTTCCATAGGGAATGATTCTTAGTAATCAACATGACTGGTTAGGCATTGTATTGGTTAAACTGAAACAAAGGAGGATTTTTGAGCTTACTCATTTATAAATACAGAGACTTTGTCCTTAAATAAAAGAAAAGGGGTGTGGGAAATAACATATTTGCATAAAAATTCAGGCTGTTTACTTGGTTCTTTATTTAGTATAATAAATGGAAATTTTCATGTGATATCAAGCAACAAATCTTTTTGTAGTGTTAGGAAAGGCTGACAGTGGATCCCAGCATGGCACCAAAACCCAAAAGAATGAGGGAAACAGATTCCTGGGAGCTACTAGCTTTACCTCTAATATTGCCATTTCACCATGCCACCCTTTGCTCCAACAGAGTGGCATGGAAGGACATACTGGGCAATACAGAGGTCCTGGAGTACTGAAAAAAGATATCTGGAGCCAACAAATGAGAAAAGAGAGAAGCGATTCCTGGAGAGGACAGAAGGCATAAATGTACATAGAATGATGATGGGAATCCATGACTGACTTGGCTCAGGAATTGCTTAGCTGTAGGGCAGAGTGAACTCTTCATACACCGGAAACAGATTACTCTGGCTACAGGCATCCTCTTGGCTGAGAAATAATCAGAGTTCTTCATTGAGGGCCTTCTCCTCAGATTTGTCTTCTTTCTAAAATGCATTAGAGGCATGAAATCAGTTTTGACATTACTTGGTTTCTCAGCATAGAGATAAAGAAAACAAAGTAACTCAAATACCTCCCTTTGCTGTCTATGCTACCGCCCTATCACATTTCCATCGCACAACAAAAAGCCCCTGTGCTACAGGAGGATGAATTTTGACAGAACATGAACATGGAGACTTAATTGTCCGACTCCCAGCAGAGACCTCTGGTAGACTCCTAAGGCCCTATCTGTACACTCTGTTTTGTAGTCTTCCTGATCGATTTAATTTCTATCCATGCCACTGTCTCTCTGACCTGCTGTCATATGCTGCCATCCACCACCTCCCTTCTCAGCATCCAAAAGCACCCTTCACTTTGTCTCCCTAGCTGCTGTTCCCAAAAGATAGGTGCTTTACAGAGACCTTCATACAGCTGCAGACACCAGTAAATTCTTCTTGCTGTTGACTAGAAGGCAGAGATCAATGAAGAAAGAGGCTCTGCAAAGACATTCATCTCTGCTCTGCCCTAAATCTGATGCTTTTCTGATATTCAGGTGCAAATGTACGTGAAATAGCAAGTGACAGGGATAGGGAGGAGTTCAGGGAACTGAAGTCACCCTCTTCAAGAGCCTGGTAAACAACAGCATCAGGACTCCCCTTTACCTTTTGCATTTTCTGAAGGAAACGGTTACAGAAGTCCTGTACACGCTCAATGGAGATTTCATCCGGAGTCAACACGTCGTGCTCATCATCTGGTGTGTGAAATATAGCCAGAGCTGGCAGCTGGGACTTCTTCAGTTGGAAATACGACACTACTCGTTCATTGCTCTTCAAATTGCTGTCTAACAGGATAAAGAGAATCTGTGGTGCAAATAGGAAAGGAGCTGTGAGAAAAACAGAAGCTGAGAGAAAGAACAGATCCACAAACAGTGATGATACGAAGATTAACAGTGATATTTTAATAAAGAGTTTGAGAAAATCATCCATAGTCTGTTAGGACAACACTTTCCTTGGCCACTATCTAACAGTTCCATGAAGTGCATTTGTCTGTATTTTATCAAGTACAAACTTACACTACCAAAGAAAATGTCTTCTTTCACCTTTTTTAAAAATATATTTACAGTATGACAGGAAGGCAGTCTCCACTTCTATTCCCTTAATAGATGAGGAGACAAGATATCTTTTATCTTAACAGCAAACGTCAAAGAAGTTGAATCCTTTACTTGCATGTTATTTGGATAAGATGCTCACATCCATACAAGACCCAGAGTAAAAAGGGGTTTTGGTGTGTGAAGGATCAAACTCAATTGCAAGAATGTGGGAACGAAGTACAGGGCGTCAGGCGCCTGCAAGGGTATGAACATGAGAATACCAAAACCAAAGGACATATTTAAGTGAGCTGCAGTGAGCACATAGGAAGCTGCAATGATTTGGGAAAGAGAAGTTATTGGCAAGACACCAATGTCCACACAGCCCAGCTCGGTGGAGCATAGTTAAGACCTGGGGAGAGAAGCTCATCAATGAATAAGCCAGGATGAGAATGACCTACAGTTTTCTGTGCTCCCAAAGACTCTTGGGAGAGCAAGATCAAACCTAGGATTAGGATTCTGCTGGGATGATCAGAAGACAAACTTTGGCGACAAACTCTATGATTTTACTTTTAAGAGCTAAGTTTCAACTTAGGTCTTACAGGTGCAGTAGGAATAGGTAGAAATTTAAAATTCTGGAATCTGAATGATTATCAATAAAATATACAGCTATTTCTAAAAAATTTTGTTAATTTATACATTAATAATAAATACAAACATCATGTAAAAAATTTATAAAGAAAATAAGTACAGCAATTAAATAATTTAATCAGTGACCTGATTAAATAGAATCCCTCAGCAGATGAGATCCAAGTCAATGAAATAAACATCCAGCTAGCATGTGTCATTTTATCTTCTTTTTACCCTGTGCAATCTACTGGGCCTAGCATATTCAGTGTACCTATGGACAGGGCTATGGCTTCACTTACACAAGAAAAAAAGAGTTTAAAAAAAAAAAAAAAGCAATGTAATGTGATGATTATGTGCCCAGTTCCCAGGCTGTGACTCATGTTTTTCTTTCTTTTCAATGAAGAACACTCAAGTTAGTTCCAAACTTGTTTTCTTCTCTGAAAATAAACTTCCTCAATCCTAAATTCTTTACTTATTAAATTTATGTTCTATAAAAAACCAAATGTATCTGGAAACTTTCCTAGGCAACAGCCTATGAGAAGAAGGGATAGTTAGGCTGCTGTAAGGTTTAACTTCAGTTATATAGTGAAATACAGAAAAAGGAACAACACTTTCACTGGATATGTGGTATTTAGCATTTGTAATTTATCTACCAAAAATCAACTGTGCCTCAAGAGCAAAAAGCTTGTGAACAGACAGGTTGTGGGGTACTTCTCTCAGAGTGCTTAATTCATCTTTTTGAAGGATAAAACACCAAGCTAGAGAAGGTTCACAAAATTAAGGTTAACAGACATAAGGACTTGATCTAAGAGGATTTCAGATGGAACAGCAATATTTAATGTTTCAGGGCTCTCCTTCCAAATAGCAAGCTGGAAACAGCATCCGGTGTTGGACAGAAGCACTTTCAGAGTGTCGGTACAGGAAACGGTATGGCATTTTCACCAGATCATCTCTGTAAGAGATTCACTAGACAACAGTATTTTTTAAATAAAATGTTAAAGAAATAGTCACTAATTTTTTTTTAAAGTATTAAGTTGTGTCACTTTCTCTATAAAATCTCTGCTACCTTTAAAACAGATTAATAGCATTTTAAAATGGTGATATGAATAAATGTTAGTCAATATTCTTCATTTTATCAAGCTTCCAGACTTTATTAAAACCCCCATAACTAAAAAGCTGTATGTATTTTTATCCATGAATACAAAGAACAGAGTAAGAATAAAATAGTAAGAAGAGTAAAAAGGATGGTGTTTAGAACTCCAAATGCCTTCTTCCTCATAGGAGCAAACAGAAACACACGAACTGGTGCCTCAGCTAGAAAGGCTGAGATATCATCATCATTTTGAGTTAATGACTTGGATCTCTCTAATGACTCCCATTTGGCTCACAGAGCTACAGCATGCCAAAGTACAGCAAAGTTTCCTTCTCTGCCTATATTCAAAAAATACAGGAAAGAGAGCAATTGCATTTGGCCAGTGTTGCTCAAAAGAAGACACCTTAATGCCTATCAGAATGATGCATTCCTGGCAGGTACTGTAACACGGGATGGATCCTCCTTCAGCAGAAGGGCACACCGTGCATGCTGTACTGGTTTTGCTCCAGGAGTTCTGCCAAGTCCTGTGTGGCCTCAAGGTCACGCCTGTGGGGCAGAATGTAGGATGTGTTGGCCCAGAGGCCACAAGCACTTGGAAGCCTGATCTCCACAGCAGCTGAAAACCAAGGTTTCTCAGCTATTTCCATTATAGATGCCATCTCGTGGAACTGGCATTTTCTCATGAGGAATTTATTTTGTTCTGAGACTCCTAGTCAGCTCCAATCATAAAGAATGAACACAGTAACCACGGAGAATTATATTGACTGTGAGGCAGGATTCACATTGCCTAACTTCTGCCATTCAGATCCCTGTCTTGTCTCAGCCAGTCATCTATGCAACCTCTACAATAAACAGTGACAGGCACTTTATTCCACCTGTTTCAGAAGGGAAGGAAGCATGTGCCTGTCCTTCTCTTTCAGTGCTGAGAAGAGCCTAAAACCTTTACTCAGATACCTTACCAAAGCTACAATTCACCAAAACAAATTCCTCTTATAATGGCAACTCTCATGTCACTGCTAGAAATCAGTTAGTTCCATCCGAAACAAAAAGTTCACTTTCCATGTCACACTATCTTGTACAATAGCTGGTTGGGGTTTTTTCATTCTGAAATTATTTCCATGAATTTTTTTCATTTTGTAGCAATCTTGCCTGTATTCAGAGATCTGCTGCTTCAGGCAGTGAAGGATATCCTGCATGTATGAGGAACTCCTGACACAAAATCTCCCCTTCACACATGATATTATCTGTGCACTGACACCTGCAATAAGCTGTCTTTCAGAAAACTTTTTACACTGGTGTTGTCTCGGTGTTTTGACAACTTGATTCCTAGCCCAGTGCTTTTAGAACATCGAGTTCCTGGTAGATACTGAGATATGGAATGATGTTATTGCCCAAAGAATTAACTTTAATTGGAAATAACACTGCAATAATAGAAAAAAAATTTGACATTGCTTAGTTTTTCCTCTAACAAAGACAAACAGAAAGAATGGTCAAGCCTTATATCCAGTGTTTGACTTTGAACTTCAGAGAGCTGCAGTCTTCATTGTTTTGTATAAGCAAAAAGACCAAGTTCTGAAGTTTGAGTAATTTCTTGCATCACAGTACATCAAAGGAGAACAAAAACATCAGTCATGAATTAAAAAAGAAAAAAAAAAAAAAAAAGACATCTATAAAAACAACTTTACTGCAGATATCTATTAAGTGATATTAAATGTCCATATTTAAAAGTTCCTCTGTTTATGACTAAAAGAGGCATCTCTAAATATTATCTTTCTCAGTTCTGGAGCCATCAGTGTCTGACAAGAAAAATAAAAAGTGTGCAAATTACTGTCTGCAAGAGAAAGGGCATTATCCTTTAATTTCCATGGAAGAACTCTTGAAGGACACCTAGAGTTTCTTAGAAAGCATCTCTAAATGGACCTACATGTAAATTAAAAGGCAGTTTACAAACATCCCTACCCAAATAATTTTGACATTGGAAACCAATTATGTCAGACGCAACAAAAGCTGCTCTTGTTATTCCCAGCATCAACTCATTGAGACTTCCGCAAACACACATGAGTTACACCAGCTGTAATTATCATGTTATACTCTGATACTGTGGAAAGAAAACTAAATATGACTATGCTAGTTTGGCTCAACAATGCAAACCCTGACATTTCCTTTCCAGTGCATTTCCTTTCCTTGCCTGGACTCTTGGCAGTACTTTCTCAAATAAGGACATATTTGATTGAAGATTCAAGAAGGTTGGTGGATTTACTCTTGCAGCTGCAGTGCTCTGAACTCTGTTTACTGTTATCCACCCACAATTGTTTCTCAAAGTCTGCTAGAAAACTACCATATTTCTTCTTACTGTTGTCAGCCTATGCTGGCTCAGCGTCATCTACCATTTGTATTTTTCTCTTCAACATCTTACAGTGCTCAGGTTCCACAACAAAATCTAGAAAAATCTAGAGTGCCTCCAGGCAGTCCCTGCTGCTCCAGGTGCAGTTCAGGCTGTTTTCAAATAACAGTCCTCACTATACTGCCTCATGGATCCTTCAGCTGTAAATCTCAGCTTTCCCTCAGGCAGAAGTGAAAATATCATAAACCAGAGAAGGTTTTGAAAGGACCATAATCCAAAAACTGGCAGGTGAATCACTTCCTCATGATCCATTAACGGTTGGACTCAATCATCTTGGGGGTGTTTTTCAACCTCAATTATTTCACAATTCTACGGTTTACTTCACTCTTTGGGGTCAGTAACTCAGCAGTAGTAGCAGTTCTTTATTTCTCCATCCAAGCAACAAGTTTCTCCTTTCCCTCCCCCTGGTAACAATGACAAGGACTGCTCTTCCATCAGCATGCAGCAGAGGTGTGTGATAGGATTGGTACCCCTTCTCTTGCTTGGGGGCCCTTTCGAGGCTCTGTTTGTGTTTTGCACTGGACTGTAGAAAGGTTGCAACACACACCAAGTATCCCCACTCTGTTCTGGCACTCTGCAGTCCCTGTAAAGCGGTGTTGGATGCAGTGGTACGTGCTCACAGGGAGCCTGAACACCTCTCCACCGCACAGCAATGATTCCTTGCTCAAACCACTGACAGCACTCACCCCTCAGCACAAACAAGTCTTTCACCACTATCCCACAGGACAGGAATTAATCACTGGTAATGCTCAATACAATTCAAGTCAAGAATCTTGCATTTATTCTCAGACAATCTGCAAGCCACTAAAAGGCAAAACCGAATCAATACTTTATTTATTTTGAAGCAAACCTCAGTTAACTTGCTACTCCCAACAACACATAGCTTTACATAGGAAAATTAGCCAGCAGGGATTTTCGTGGTATTGTACAGTGGCTGCCACTGATACCCTGAAACTAATTCAGGTCTTTGTATGTGTCAGAGCAATGGAGACAAACCTAAGTGGGCATATCACTCTGCTTACTCCTTACTATCCAAACCTACAAGTCAAAGAGAGGGATCCTAGCACTCTTTCACTGCTTTCTAGGAGGGCAGTCCAGAACACAGTTTACTCCTCAGAGTGCCACTCCTTCGAAAAAAACAACTTATTAGACTCTAAGTCACTTCATCTCAGTGTCCTCAAGTACCACAGCAGTAAAGTGGAAATAATTACTCAAATCCCCACATCTTTAATGTTTATATTTTACTCTGGCAAACTTGTAGACTGATTTGGATGGAAACTTGCCTGCACAAATAAAAAAAATTAAGATTTGGCTTGCTGAGTATTCATAAATTGTCTGAACTTCAGTACAACATTTTATCCAATGTTTTGTGAAGTATTTCTAGGAAAATTATAGCCATATTCTCAGATCTAGGAAAGTCACATGAAAACTAGTTGCAGCTGCATCAGCAAAGGACAATGATGCTAAACAGCATTGTGTTAGAAGAGATAGCTGCTAGGTGGAGACCTGTATCAGACTCTGCTTCTCATGGAGAACAGTGGTAATGGTGTCACTTTAACACACATCTCTCAATGAATAAATTGAATTTTACAGATAAATGAGTTTTCTTTTATAACTACATATTCATCAAAGCAAAACACTTTCAAAGTGACCTTTTGATTTTGATGCAGTTTCTGCCTAGGCTCTTGCCAATGGGTAGGAAAGATGTAAAGGTCCAAAGTAGTCCTGCCATAAGCAAGTCTCAAGACTTTTGAGAGTGCATGGTTCTGAGGTGGTCGCTGAATTCAAAGCTGAGGGTATACTTAATTTCTAATCTGTCCTTTCAGTGCCAAAACCAGACGCATGCAGATGTTCTAGTTATCAAATTCAACTCTTCCCAGCTCCACACTTCTTAGAGGAAGATCTCTTAATGCCTCTCAAATTATTCTTCCCCACTTCTGTGATATTCTGCCCCTCCCCATCTGCTGTTGTCTCTTGCCACAAATGCCTTCCTATTGCTCCAAGTCCTCCTTTGCTTGCCCATTCATTCCTCTGCTCCTTGGACACAAATTCCACTGTAATCCAGGTGCTGGCAGAGAAGCAGACATAGGATGATTTACTGTTTGGGGAGCTCTGTCCACAGAGGGATGGGATTCAAGTAAAATTTCTCTGAAACACCTCATCTATCTCATCACCTTGGTGTGGAAAATCTAAGCAGTCAATCTGCAGCTCCTGTAAAATAGCCATTTCCCCAGGACCCAACCAGAAACCTAAGGGTTAAGAAGCACTGATATTATTTGCTATCTGGTCACTTATATAAGGCTCGTTGGCATCCTGTAGGCTGTAGATACAAATTCACCTCACATCAGCGGAACACAGCTGTTGCCAGACTGAAGTGCAGCAGCTGTGCGTCATCTGCCAGTACAAGGGAACACAGCTGTACTAAAAGCAACAAAGTACACGATATTTCACCACAAGAGCAGAGGGGCAGGATACAGAGGACATTTTCCCCATGAGGTGGCAAACTGGCAAAAGGTGAACAAAACCAGCCCTTCCATTTAATTATCCAGATAATCGTCTTTTCCTGCTACTTTACCTTTGCTCTCATAATTCACAGAGGAGATTATGCACTCACCATTCGTGGCAGAAATCACTGTTCTTTCTTCCTCCCTAACAGCCCCTCTTTCGCTCTGTTTGGGCTTACCTTTCCCTTGTAGAGCTCTGCCGCTGCCCAAAACTTGCGCATTCGCTCAGGGTGCTTTGGGGACATCTTGTCTGTGATCAGGAGGAGGTTAAACTCAAGTGAACTCTGCATCACACCTATTGCTGTCTGCCCAGCACAGAGAGAAACACAAACAGGCAAGGTGATTGAGAACACTCAATTTGCATTGGATGCAGTGTCAGAGGGACATAAGTCTACATGGCTCAGCTGTGGTTTCTTTGCAAATCAGCATCGCAAGCAGGACAGGTCTCTTTAAAGCAGGGGACATCCAATTTGGGTTCTTTGCAGAAGCACTTAACCTCCTGGCTTTGCTTATTCCCCAGACAAGAGTCTGAAGACCACAAAAGTCCATCACTGGCTTCAAGACAGTTAGTGACTAGGGAAGAGGTGTAGGATTAGGGCAGAATACAGCAAGCTGAAGACTAGAACAAGGATGTGAAGAGCAAGGCCGGCAAACACTGAATATAAGGGTGTCCTAAATTGCTGAAGTCTAGCATCTACCTGAAATATGAGCAAGAAAGTGGGAAGGATTTGTGGTGTCAAGGTTGGTGTTTATCCTTGTTATCTTTCTTTAGTGTTACACTGTGTGTAGGATGGGAACGAGTCCAGAGTTTCAGCAACCCGATGGCCTGCACACTCCAGGGTGCTGAGGGTTAAAATTGCCTCTGCAGTCCCACAGTGAGAGAAGACCCTGGGCAAGGGCCAAGAGGGCACTACACACTGGCCCTCTGTGAGGAGACAGGGCTGGCACTGCCCAAGAAGCCACAGCACCATCTCCATGAACTCGCTCACTCGTCATCTCACTTCTCCGTCCGCCTGCTTCATGCAGGCCTGCGGCCTCTCCCACAAATTAAACAGTAGTGGGGCCAGACCTGCTGCCTCCCCCGTGCCACCGAAACCACAGAGGCACAGACTGTCCAGCTCCCTGCCAGTGGAAGCAGGAAATTTCCACATGTTCCAGGAGCAACAAGGAAGGGGTCAAGGAGTGCATGCTGGCAAGGGTGGTGCATAACAGAGCAATTAGCTTTTGGCAGAAGGGATTCTGCTTTCAGCTTAATATTTATCAGATATTTTGTATCCCTTCACTTTTCTGATAGTGTGCAGCTGAGGTATGCAGGCAACAGTAGAGGGGTTGCAAGCTAAGCTGCAGAACATTAGAGGACCTCATGGGAGAGGATGAGGCTGAAGGTGAGGGTGAAGCCAGCCAGCACCAAGCCCCATGACAAGGCTGGGGTGGGAGCAGACAGGGCTGGAGCAGCGGTTCCTCCAGCAGCTGCACACAAAGGTGTGCTTGTCCACACAACCATGTGTAAGAGCAATCAGCAGAGCTCATCAGCATAGCTGGGTCACATCTGACTCTTCTGAAAAGCCCACAGGGAAAACATTGCCTAAAAATTCCTAAAGTATGTGGGAGAAACAGTAAGGGCCCCAGGATGGGGAGAGAAACTCTTGGCAGCACTTGGTGCAAGCCATGTGACCCCATTATCTGCTGACCTGCAGCATTTTTGGATGCAAACAGCATATGCACTGGGAATAAATATTTATGAAAAATCAAGCTACCTTAGGGAAGCTGGGAGGGCTTTGGGCCAGGGACTGCAGGAGGCACTGTTAATTGCAGCACCTTCATAGTGCTCCAGAGGGTCTGCAAAAAAACGGCAACAACATCTGTACTGACAGTCAGGGTGGAGGGGACCAGCCGAACAGCTGAGGAATTCTCAGTCAGGGAGACAGCCTGCGTGCCAAACAGGACACCATGCAGTTAGAACCCAAAGCATCAACAGAAATGCATAAAGAGACATGGTCCCATGAATTGCAAAAGGATGCAATAGGTGCTCCAAGGGTTCAGAAGGTCTGGGAAATTACAAAGATAAGAACATCCCTGCTGATGTGACTTGGATGTTCTTAAAGGGCTGTTAGGCCAGTGGGGCAGGATATAGCAGTCCCCCGAAATATTCTGTGATTTCAAAATGTATTTTTCCCTTTTGAAGATGAAAAACAAATCTTCCTTTTTTTCTTTTTTGTTACAGAAAAAAAGCCTCCTACCATATTTCACTGTGGAAAAAAAATGTTAAATTTCAAAACAAAATACTCTCCTACTGGTGGGCTGCGACTGAACCGACTGAATGTGTTGGTTCTCTTAGATGGTCCTTGGGTTTATCTTGAAAAGGTATAGCTCTGAGACAGGTTGGGCCGTTCTTCTCTGATATAAGCTGAGCCTGGTCAGCACTACTATAGCTATCTAGAAGGCCACAAAATACCCCATCAGCAATGATAAAGTCTCTTCCTTGAAGCAACTGGGGCTTCTAAGACCTACCGACTTCACAGCAATGAGCCCGGGGAACTGCTGGGGTTTCAGAGGAATCTAAATCCTTGGTCAGCCTCTACAGCAGGGAGGAGTGCTGGGACCCTGCCACTGCCAGTCAGACAGGTGAGCCAATGAAGATGGCCAACATGGAAACATTCTAAGCCTGATTTTGTGTGTGGTTTGTTTGTTTGATTGTTTGTTTGTTTGTTTTGGTGGTGGTTGTTGTTGTTGAACTGATGAATTCTGGAGGAATGGATGGAAGGGATGGGAAAGATTTTGCTTGGGAAGTTCCCAAGCTGCTCTTGAATATGCATTCGAATTTCTGGGCTCACATCAAGCCTTATGTCTGAGTGATGCAGAAAAGTCTGCCTTCTGAGAGCAGGTCATCTGAGCTTCCATGTTTCTCAAGGCTTGTCAAGGAGAGGGCAGTCTGGCTGAGCTGGCTCTGCAGGCATGGCACAACACGGCAAATGTCCAAGGGAGGAAGTAGAACTGCGTGCAGGAGTAGTAAGAAATGGAGTTCTCTGCCCCTCAACACCCCAAATTTACTGGAAAGCTAAAGGAACTGTGATTACTCCCTTCCTCTCCCACCACACTCAGGCCCCCGCAAATCTGCTTCCAGTCCACATGTAGAGCAGCAGTGAAGAGCTGTGTGGCTCCCTCAGTCCCATATACACCATTGCTCCAATCCTCACACGCATCTGGGTATGCAAACTGGGACCAGAGGACACCATGAGGAGAAGGCCAAGCGCAAGGGTGAGGACTGTAGGGAGCTGGTGATTACCACAGGGTTGTACTCTGTCACCAGGCGGAGCTCATTCATCCGAATGAAACGAATCAGCTTCTTGGCATCAACATCTCTGTTGCTCATATCCAGATCCCTCCGGTCATTGTCTACCTGGAGACATGCAAAGACACCTACTGTCACAGCTGTCCTCTCGTCTCAGCACCTGCTCCAGAGGCACTGATTGCACTCACTTGGAGTCACCCAGCCGCTGGACACCACCATCCTCTCTCCCCCACTACACGGTCCCCACCTCTTCCCATCACCACTTCTGGAGGTCTAGAACCTACAGGGGCCAGCCTGCACTTTGAGATAACGATCTCCCAGCCTTCTCCAGCCTCCCAAGGACAAGGCAAACTCATGGTATAACAGAAGTCTCTTAGGACTCCAGACATCCCTGCACTATCAGCTCTCGATGCACTGGAGACAGGCAGAATTAGCTGACAAGCCATTCTAGGTATTGTGCAGAGAGGTCATTAAATAGTCTAAATCCTCACATCAATAGTGGCTTAACATCACTTTTAAAAGTCTTCATCTGCTTATTCTGTTTCTTCTACAAGTAATAAACATTGGCATCGCCCGGTATGGAATTCCTGGAAACATTGTGTAAGCAGGAAATCTCTCCAATAAAAAGAGGAATTTTCTTCCAGTACAGCAGGGAAAAAAAAAAAAAAGGAAAGAAAAAAAGGAAAAAAAAATTAAACCCAGCATATTTCAGCTTTAGAGGAAAATCCATCCTGCCACATATCTCCCCACACTTCATCCCCTCAAAATGATGGGATTTTATTGAGATTTTCATGACCTGGTAAACAGAAAAAATCAGACAACCATTGAATGATAGCAATACACCAGAGTTTATGGGCAGAGTTCCTGTGCAAGTACCACCACAGGATGTGACTGAGTTAAGCCATGGGGACAGTGGTCTCTGACATGAAGTAGGATCAAAGTTTGGGATTAGAAGGCCATTGGTACACATGTTGAATGAGGTTCTTGGGGCTGAGGAGAGGTCAACATGCACACCCCAGATTTTATTCTCTGCATCTGGGCAACCTCTGAAAGTGCTTATGTTAGTTTTTCCAGTGGTGTGCAGACATCTAAAATAATTTCTGCTGTTCTGTGGTCATTGGCAAGGTCTTTGATACCAGTCACCCGCCCTGTCTGACAACACAAGCTGGTGCTTTTCAGACTGTGTGGCCTGATTCCTCTCAGATTTTCCTCCTGCATAACATGAAAGGGCAGCTCTGCTCAAGTAAAGAAGATGAGGACAGTGCAACACCAGGGCGGATGAGATCTTGGAACTGATCTAAAGTTCAGTAAAGGCCTTGGGAACTGATCTAAAGCAGCCTGGACTCTACAGAAAGTCTTCTTTTTACTTTCATGGGCTTCTGAAAACATCTGATTTCCATTTGGGGATAATATCTTATCTTATTTTATCCATCTTGAATCTGCACTCAACATTTATGTTTTTAAGAAAATAAGGCTAGAAAATAGCCTGCATTTAATAGTTGAAGCTCTAGTCAAAATGTCTTTATCACTCCATATAATTAGTTTGTTAGCATCTGTTAATTATGTTCTTTTTAGGTCTATCAGGATTTCTTATTAGAATAAATCAGTTTCTTTCCACTATATACAAAGAAGTCTCACTGGCTGGCACAGTCCCTCCTACTACTGTAATTATGGTTTAAACTTCTGAGCATTATATGTGTTTCATACACTGCAAATGCAAAGAAAAGATTAATTTATGCCTCTGATTCACTTCTATCCTGGTGACACATCTTTGTATCCTTCAAATGAGTGTTTGATTCCAAGTTCCTGTACCCGTTCTCTTAAAATTCCTTTTTATCTCTGACCCCTTACTCCTACACATTATTCAGCACAGCATAAAAGGAAAAATAATGTGTCTGATAATTTAAGAAAAACTGACAATCAGACAAGTGAATAGTCAACCACATTTGAACCTGACTAGTGTATTATTTTCTTGGCTGTTTTCTTCCCTATTGAACAAGAGTTCAGTTGCAAAAACTGGACTCCAAACAAAGAATATTCAATATAATACAAATTCCAACAATCCAAACACTTTATTTTATCAAACTCTCTCCCAGTGCATTCATCCTCACTATCTGCCACATTGCAAAAACAAAGGATCTTTTCAATATTTTTGGAAGAAAACCACAATGACTAAGGACCAAAATAGAAATGGGTGTTGCTTGAAATTGCAACATTTAGCAAATAAAAGGTTAAATAAAAGGACCTGCCTACTTATTGCTCACTCTTAGATCATTCTTTCGTTAATTATTTGGATAATATCAGGGGTAAACATGGTGCAGGAAATGATGAGGAAAAAAAGAGAACAAACTGTCTTTGTCCAGTCTTTGTACAACCTGGATGTAGAACTTGGCCAAGCTGCCATATTTAGTTTCCCTAGAACATGTAGTGTGTATCCATTTCTCCCCACCTCAAGCACTTAGAGGTCTGGTGTCACAACACTTCACTGGCTTTTAGGACATCTTGTGCTGCCTGGGGCCCCTTTCCTCTTCAGACACACCCACCTCTGCAGTTTTCAACTGCCATGCTTGTGTGAGAAGGGGCAATGTGAGGAAATTGATGTAACTAACAGAATACTTGCTCTTAGCTGTTCTTGGTACTCTTGCAGCAAGTACATGGCTCTTCCCAGTATCATCTCCTTACATTTCATCAAAAGTAGCTACACTTAGGCACCAGCACTTAGAGCTGGAGTAAACAGAGATTTGATCTTGCACAGCATCCATCCCTAAGAAACTCCAAAGCAAGATTTCTAACGCCTAAAGCATATTTAGGAAATGAGTCTGCAAACCACAGTGTAGGGTGGCACAGCATCTCTTAACTGCAAAGACCTCGTCTGGATCTGGTTTCTGTCACGATGGAAAAGTTTTGTACCCTAGGAGTCAGCTTTGCCTGCCTGAAGTGACACTTGCCAAGTTCTGATATCAAGCCTGCTGTGTTGATCCATTGTAATGCGGGCTCTAGACGCTTTTCACGTGTCTCAAGACCCTTTCCAAACCACAGAAATTCAATTTAGTGCCAAGCTCCGGGCAGGTCATGTAGAAACACAGGCGTTGCTCTTTGCAGAACACTGGGTGCTGAACCAGATCCATAGGGCAAACACCTAAACATGATAATCTTACCAGCTGTAATTAATGCTCCATGTATCAGTGACAGGCACTCTGCAACTGGAAAGCAAAAGCCCTCTTTGGGGCAGGAAGAGGGATTTACTTTGAGGTGGGCAGGCAGCCTGACTGCCAATGACAACCCTATTTTTGGCTTGCCCTAAGGAGAGATGAGATTTACGCTTTTTACCATTGTAAGCACTCGTCCTAGAGCCTCTCCCACCCACACCAGCGGGCTGGGGGACCCGGAACCAGACGCTTATGCTGGAGATGCAGGTTTTGGCCCGGCAGCGTGTTCCCGGGGAGGGAGCTGCTCGTGATGCCCCCCACGCCGCGCCGCGGGCCCACGCACCCTGCGAAACAGCGTGACAGTGTTCGCCGAGGCGCCGTAGTGAGACAGGACGGCGGCGCTGCTGCTGAGGCCGAAGGGCACCTCCGGGATCTGTCCGGCCGCCAGGCGAAACTGCTCCGACTCGGGGCTCTGCGGGTCCTGCGAAGGCAGAGGAGGGAGGGTGAGCGGCCGAGCCCGAGCGGGCCCCCGGGGACGCCCCTCCTCCGCCCCGCCCACGGCCACCGGCACCGGCACAGCCACCGGCACCGGCACCGTCCGCGGGCGGCGCGGGCGCGACACCTGCCG
>VZRO01008026.1:46288-64994 GCA_013397915.1 Daphoenositta chrysoptera | reverse complement strand
CTTCCGAGCCACAGTCGCCTCTTAGTTATGGCAGGATGGGCACCCTGCCCTGCTTACCCATATGCTCGAGGGGAACACGCCAGGAGGGTGCTGAGCCCTTGGGCACTCAAAAAGGAGGGGACAAACCCAGAACATAGGTGTAGCACATTTAAATATATATATATATATAATATATATGTGTGCATGTATACATAAGTGTGTGTGTATAAAATAAATACATAACGTCACAATTTTTAGGCGAACCTTGATTCTAGAGCCAGGGGGTTACAATTTTTAACACCTTGCATTATCAGCACCCCGGCTCCTTTTAAAAGGATATCCTGGATATATCCTGTAAAACGTAGCTAATTCGGATATATCTAAGGATAGAAATGTGCAATTTCTCAGCAATCTGAGGTCCATTTTCTTTCCTGCAGAGAGAGCATTAACTACTACTAGCCTTTGCCTGTATTAAAGCCTCCCTTGCTTTTCCCTTTCCCAGCTTTTCAGTGATGTATTTTTGATACTTCTATTTGTTGGATATAAATTCTCAAGACATGGTCTCTGCTCTGAAATTGGTTTGTTTTTCTTTTTAGTTTGAACTGTCAGCTCAACTGTTTGTGAGCCCAGAGAGAATGGAAAACAAAATTCTTTGTTCGTTCCAAAGAAAAACATCTCTCATGACCCGTTTTGGAAATGCCAGTGCATCAACATTGCTCTAGTGAGAGCGCTAAAGCCTAGGGTGGGAATAATTTCACTGAGTTTTGGAGCATTCCTGGGAAACCTGGGGTTTAATCAGGCCAAGCATGGCCCTTTCTCACAGACGCGGGGTTTCTGGAGCAGTGTGCTGTGTTTCCATCACGGCATGCTGTTCCCAGTCAGGGAGGCCGCGCTCATTATACGGCAAGCTTGCCGAGCCACGTATTGCAGTGAACTGAAAGGCTGCAGCAAAGAAATAATTTATGGTGAGCAGAGAACATGGACTTTATTTGGATGAATATACTTTCAGGCAGAGAGCCAAGCCTTCATGGCACACATACGTCTTTATCTACTGTTCAAACGCAGCCCTGTCATGCTTCAGGCACCGAATGCCCGACATGTCGCTGGCTGCTGCCTTGTACTCCTGGCAGCTGGGGCTGCACGGCAGCAGCCTCCTGTCTGGCTCTGAAGAATGAAATCCTGCAGCGGGAGGTCACTGTGGCACAAGACAAAAGGAGCCATGTCCCTGCTGTAGCTCAGGAGGAGGCTCTGGGTACAGTTCTGCCGCAAGCCCAGCCAGCTACCCTCGGGGAAGGAGGCGTCTCAGCACTTTCATTCTGCGTGTGCAGATTGCCTGGCTGGTTTGCACAGCTTTAGCGCAAGAGCAACCCCCAAGGAGCTCCAGTTGCCTGCAGGCACCGAAGTCGAGGCGGCTGGTGCTCTGGGATCAGTGCTTACAAAGTCCCTGGGGCATAAGCCTCCTGCGCTCACAGACTTGTTGCTGCCCGCACTGCACAGGCAGCACCATCGGTCCTCACTCCGCGGTGGGCTGTGAGATGCCACTGCCCTGAACCAAGAGCAGGATGCCCTCCCTAGACTGCCCTCCAGCCCCAGGGGCAGAGGGAGGAAGGTGCTTGCAGAAGGACTTGTTTTTGAAAGTCTGAAGCCTTCCCTGACATGAGGCAGTGTGTGGACAGCGGGAAAGCTGAACAGAGCTCAAAGAAAACATGGAAAAACGTGCAACTTGGGGACCTTAAAAATATTAAGAATCCTGTCAAAGAGGCCTCTGTTTTACGGTGCTGTAATTCAACAAATATATTCCTTCTATTTTCTGAGGAAAAATACTCATGCCATTTTGGGGGCAAGGGACTTTTACCCAACACTTGCCTTTGAATTCAATGGAATTTAGACAAAAAGAGACAAAGATCTTAAGGATATCTATTCTGGGGAACAAAGCAGTGACACAGAGATCATGCCTACACCCTCCCTATGAGAAGGCTGCAGACCGAGCCCAAACCCTCTTGGACTTCAGCACACCTGCACTATCACTTTTCCCTGAGACTTGGCTTCCTCAGCCCTACCACACAGGCAGTGCCTTACTCTGTCTTTGCTGACTACAGCACCTAACAGATGTTCCCACTCACCCCTCACCAACACTGTTTCTCTACCATGCACGTTTCTGTTTTGCTTCCCCTGCAGCATTTCCCTTTCTCCTGCTCCAGGGCTCGTACAGCCTCCTTCATCTTCCTCCCTTGCTCCACCTCCTTTTCCATGACCAGACAAAATTCCCTGTATTCTCTCTGTGACCCCTTACCTACTCCCTCCACATGCCTGTCACAGCCCCAGCACCTTTTGGGACAACAGCTGCCTTTGGCAGGTGTTTACACCACATCCAGCCTCATGCTCTCATCAGGGTGAGATATGGCTCACAGCTGGCAGAGGAGAGGTGCTGTGAACACACCTGGAAGAATCCAATGACTGCCACCTCTGCACCGCTGACGAAGGCTTCGGCATCTGCGATGTTATTTAACAGGACAGGTTTCTCTGTGGTGCTGGCTGTGCCTGCAGAGCAAAGGTCGGGGTTGGGCAGACTGTACACACAGAGCAGCTCAAAAGAATCCCCCCAACACACACACACAAGCATCCCAACCTTACAAGTACACCCATGCACCTCTCCTGCAAGCTCAACACAATGTCTGTGCAGGACACCTTGGGTAAGGAGGACTCTCTGCAGCAGACCCAGCCTTTCCCCGAGGCAGGAAGAAAGCTCACTTACTGTGGAATGCAGAGTCACCACTTCCAGTACACCCCGCTGGGGAGCATCTAGTAAGCAGGATAACAAGGAGGCACAGAAAGACAGATGTGTCCATGGTACCAGCTTGCCTTCCCCTCGCCATGCCACCCTGCTCCAGTCCTCTCTTCTGCAAGGGACACGTCAGCTGCTGTGGGGACCCACAACCTCTCCTGGGGTGGTGGGAAGGGAGCAGCTGGCCCAGGGCAAAGCCATCAGCTCCTGAGACAACTGCCTGGCTGGAGAAAGCCCCTCCCTGCTGCCCAGGAACCAGCCTTGGAGAGCTGCACCAACACTGCCGTTGATGTGTCCTCATGCACAGCACTGGACATCTCAACTGCCCTGCACCTTTGTGACCAGGTGCCCCAGCTAGGTTAAGAACATCCCTCTCCAGGTGCTGGATCCCAGAAGCTGATGTTCCCTTGTCCTTGGCCAGCAGGCTAGCCACGGGGACATGCAGCACTTGCATTAGCTCTGGGGAACAGCTGCCAGGGTAAGTGCTAAACATGAGAAGGGTATGTTACAGCTCTGTGGCTCATTCAGTTGCCATCTGGTATGAGAGCGGGGGGCTCCCTACCCCTGGAGCCTACCCCCATCACAGCCCAGACTTTGGGCTTCCAAGGATTCGTGAAATCCCTGAAGGAAACAGTTCTGAAATAATTTGCTTATAGAGTAAGGCTGATGTTTTGAAGGAGGAGGGCTATTTCCCTGCTGAGATATGCTCTTAAGCCTTCCTATAATGGATTCTTCACATACACATCACTGAAAAACATGCTCTAGAAAAGAATGTGACACTCATGCAGAAAAGAAGAAAGAAACTGGTTTTATTCTTGGACACTGAAGTTTTGTTACGGCATCTAGCTGCATTCCCCCGACTGGCTTTGGCTGCACAAGGATGGATTTTAACAGGGTAGGGCACCAGATAGAGACCAGGAGACCATCACAGGAGGTAAGTAACCATTTACAATGAGTCGGAGCACATGGCAAGTGTAACTCAAGATAGGGATTTTCCAGGGACCAGTCCACCCTGCCAGGTGATCTTTTTTTCTCTAAAAGGCACTTCTGGGACCGGAGTTGGTACGGGAAAGATGAAGACAACAGGAGGAAGTACTGGGGTAAAGGGAGGGAGATGTATCCCAATTTAACCCATTATGGTGTCGTGATGGGGTGGTGGTGAGAACAGTTGGGTCATTTTCAGTGTATCAGAAGAAGCAGCAAAGGCCACCTGCAGGGCTGGGCATCGACCAAGGCTGGCACAGAGCCCCAGCACCCATGGGAAGGGCTGCCAGGGCTGTGGCCAGCCTTGCTGGCAGGAAGGAGCAGTGGTGGGCATGGCCCACCTGGAGACTGGTGCAGGAGGCAAGGGGATGGGAAGGGGGAAGGCAAACTGGGTGAACTCATTCTGTCCATTCCTTCTTGATGGACAGGTTCCACTCCCAGGTGAGATGGTCGTGCTTGTCATCATCCGTGAAGAAGGATTTGTTGTGATAGGTGCCCCGAGCCAGCATACCCTTAGGAGCCTCCTCAATAGGTGTCAGGAACTCGTACTCCTCTGGCCGTGGCCCATAGCTGCCAACCATGAACGTGGCTTTGTCCACTAGGAGAAAACAATCCACAGCAAAAAAGCTTCTCAGGTGTGGAATGATAAGGGAGAAAGGAAGCCATGAGCAAAAGAGCAGAAAGGAGATGAGGGAGAAAGGAACAGTCCGTGTCAGCAAAGGAGAGCAGAATCAGTGGGAAAAGTGGGTTAGGGAAGCATAAGGACAGCTGGAAGTACAACATGGATGGATGAGCAGGTGAATAGGCAGCTCAGTCTGTACACCCTCACATGTTATGTGCTCCTAGAAGGGTGTGCGTGCACCCAGCATATGGCTCAAGATCTACCTTGATTTCCCACTACTTCTCTTTCCTGGTAAGGAGACACCAGTTATGTGTGTTGAACAGGATGCTGAAGCCTTAGAGGTGGTTGCATGAAAATGCATATGGGATGTGTGTGTGCAAAGTGGGGTTTTCCTCTGCCTTGTCTAAGCAGAGCAGCACTGAGGAGAATCCATGGGCAAATATAGGGCCCCGCACACAATGGGAAGCTTCACAGAGCAGGTCTGAATTTTACCAAGTGCTACTGAAGAGTTTTCAGAGGGTGAGAAGCTCCACACAGGCTGAGCCACTGCGCAGGGGTTGGAGGGGAGGAGAAGAGCTCTGTATGGAGAGGCTATCTGTGGCAAACACTGTCTAAGCAGAGTCTCTGTGGACTTTGCTGCAGACAGTGCAGCAGCATAGAGATACCAGAGCTGGCTCATACTGAGCTCACACAAAACACGAAACAGCTGTCCTGGGTGAAGCAGGCTTATGCACTCTGCTGAGAAGTCACCTCCTGCATGCTAGCATAGGGTGGGACTCGGGACCAAGGCAGCCTCTGTCCCAGCCCAGAGCTGCAGGAACACTTTTTTGAGAAGAGGGATCACACAGGTAGGAGCAGTGGGGTGCAGGGCATGCAGGGCTCTTACTCACCTTTCACCCCTGTCCGGTAGGTGTGCTGCACATATTTGAGTCCTGACACAATGTCCCTGTTTACCTGCAAGAAGTAACCAGAAGTAAGTGTTAAGAGAAGAATTGGTTCTACATCTGATGATTTTCCTCCTCCTTAGGGAGATACCCACCTTGGCTCCCTACACCAGGGAGCCTCAGGTCCCTAAAACAACTTCTCCATAGGTACCTGGAAACCTACAGCATCCTCTGTGCATTTCCTGCACTTCTCCATCCTTTGCCCAACTTTGAAGCTGACTGCAGCACATCAGTCAGGTTCTCAAGACATGCTGATGAGGACAAAGAAAAGTGAAGCAGGGAGTTCTTGTTTAATAATTTTCATATTGAAAACCATACATGGGTAACTAGAATCATCCCTTCAGCCCAAATGGGTGGGCAAGATTAGCTGAACACTTCCAGCTGCCCTCTTAACTCCATGGGGAGCTGGCAAATTTCTTCTCAAAAGACAGAGGGACAGTTTTCATAATCTTTTCTCAAATCTCCCATGGATAGCTTGGATGTATCCACTGCTGCTCCCCTCCAGCATACACTGCCTTCCTGCGGTGTATGCTACTCAATCTGAAAACAAGATGCTTTTACATCCCAAGGTGGAATTCACACAGTACAAGCCCTTACCAGCCATGGAACTGAGGGAGGGAGTTAGAATAACCTGTCTGGCTTCAGGTATCTCCTCTCAACAGGGTGCAGATAGAGGTGGAAATGTTTCACAGCACAGAAGAGAGCTGGAGGTGTCTTGGGCGAGAGCATTGAGGGACAATAGTCTCTGAGACAGCAAGCCTCAGAGAAAAAGGGAAATCTGCCCTACAGAACCACAATATTAACATCCTCCCTTGTCTGTCTCAGGTGAATTATCTTCCTTTCCTTTCTGCCTTCTCTTCCAAGCCCAGCTTTGAAGCAAGCCCTTGCAGAGATGATCAGTTCAGTGCTGGATGCCACACTGCAGCGTGGCCAAGTTTCATTTTCAGCTGTAAACAGAAGAAATGGCTGACCCACTGGTTCATGGAAGTGAGGGAGAAATGAGCCCATGTGGGTATATCATGACCTGAAGAATTCAGGTATCTTCAGTAAATGCTGCAATATTACATCTTTTTATGTGTACACGATGCCCAGTAATACTGAATCAGTACTTCACGAATAGCCATTCTCTCTTCTCCTCCCTGTTTATTTCCACTTAGTGGGAAATAAAGATTTTCCAGTGGCTAAAAAGCAAAACCCAACTCAGCCAAAACTACCCATGTGGCTTTTAAAGCACTTGTTGTTTATCAGTGTGAGAAAACAGAAATCAACTTCCTCCAAGGGGTGAGCAAGCAGAAGTGATTTCCTGGAAATACCTCATCCCTTGTTGGGTAGAACAACACCTGAAGCTAGGGGAACTCTACAAGTGCTCAGCTTTTGGGCAGGCATGCTGCCCGGCTCTAGTTATCTGATAGACTGGCCTCGGTAACTGATAAGAACCAACTGGAAGGAAAACAACTCACTCTGAAGTGGATCTTAACTCTGTATTCCACACCTTCCTTTAATACGAAGGTCTCTTTCTTGAGTGCTTCAAGGTCACCTGCAAGGAGAGGATCAAGCTGTCAGCTAAAAATGTCACAGCGGGGAGAGATGAGAGACCACACACAGGGGGGAAGATGGGGGGGGGCTGCTGTCAGAGGTGAGCATCCCTTTAAAGGATGACACCTGTAAAAGGAGTATGCAGACGTCTGTATACGATTGTGCTGTGCGACCAAATACACAGAAATGCCTGTGAGTACATATGTATCTGTGCCCACAGAAGGTAATGCCTAAACAAACACAGGTCTGGGCACATATACATAAAGATATTTATGCACAGACTGGCTGAGCATATGCAGGAGTGCGTGTGTGCTCCATCCATGCCCAGCCCTGGCTTGGGTGAGAGAAGCATGTTTCACAGTTCCTGCCCAGCTTGGAAGGCTGCCTGGGCCCTGCAGGGCTCCGCGTGGTTTTGGGTGAACAGGAAGCCTCTCTGCCTCTCCAGGCCCAGCTTCCTCTCTCCACAGAAAAGCCCATATAAGGTTTTCTCCCCATGTCCCCAGGAGCCGGAACTGCAGTATTGCTTGATTCTGAAGTTTCAATTACAGCCTGTTACCCAAATGCATGCACATCCCTTGTGCTCGTGAAGTCTCATTGAAAGAATGCAGAGATGGCAGGAGAAAGCCAGGAGCTCCTAGAGCAGTCTAGATGAAGAAAAAGACCCTCAACATTTTCCTCTGTTACATCTCCTTCTTTTTTATTCATATGTGTATACCTTAAAATAAGAAACAAGGCTAAGATGTCTCCAGAGTTCCCCTAAAACCCACTGTAGCATCCCAAAGACAAACTCTATTTTAACTTGGAGCATGCCAGAGCCTTTGCTTGTTCCCCTTTGCGACCAAGGGCAGAGCCTGTGCCTACCTGTAAGGTCCATAGTGATCGGTCCTGGAGCAGAGTCACACACCAGAGTGAGTCGTGTGACCACCACATTGGGAGCTGTTGGGTCTGCAGGTAGGAAAAGTCAGGGGAAAGCTGTCAGCTTGCAAAATTAAACGCAGTCAGAGGGGAATGACACTAAAGAAACAGGGGTGCCTTCCCACAAAGAAGCTGCATTTCATGAAACACCCAGTAATTCCAGGCTTCCTTAGCACAACAGGACCACATGTCTACCCGGTCCTTCCACATGGATCCCTATGGCCTCCATCACAATCCTGAGGTGGTCTTTCTGCTACAGAAAACTTCCTTCTTAAGATCATTCTGAGCAACAAGACCACCTTTCAGCATCGGCTGATCCCCTTGTGTTCCTAACCCCTCAAAAGTCCTCCGAGACCCACACATCTCCCACCACAAGTCCTTTTCTGATGCCAGCACTCCCCAGTAATCTTCCTAACTCGTAACACTCAGAGCGTCTTCCGTGCTTCCCTTACATGCATCTTTCCACCTGCCCATCCCCAGTGCTACAGCACAAGCAGTGCATGTCCCTGGTCAAACAAGATCCCTCTTCTTTGAAGCAACCTTGCCTCATCCCCACAGCACACTGTTGCAGAACATTTCCCCTGTCCCTCCCTATAAATGTGCCCCAGCCTACCTACTACCACAGGTCCATCTCCCAGCAGGGACTTCTTGTACTTAGCAAGGCTTTCATCATCCTTGTCCAACTCTTGCAGCTCCTGCAGTGTTTTCTGGGGAGGAGGTTTGTAATTGAGTTTCCCATCCAGCTCGTCATCATCATCCTCCACATGAGGTTCTTGGGTCTTCTCAGTCATGGTCACTTCGTCTGGGTAACAGAGGAGGGGGTGGTCAATGAGACTGCTCTGGATGGGGGTAGTGTCCCCAGGGGCTCTCACTCTGGGCACAGCGTGGCTCAGTCCCCCTGACAGACAGGCACCCACCCCGTGCCAAAGGCAGCAGGATTCCTACAGGCAAATGGCGACGGTGATCGGCTGCAATCCCGACACTGCTGTGCTGATATTCTGGCTCAAACACAATCCCCCTCTACCCCCGCTCCTCTCTCCCTGCAGGCACCACGTGCACACGCAGACCTACACCATTCTTCCCTCCCAGGGAGGAGGTGCAGGAGCAGAGGCTGAAGCCAGAGTGATTTACAGCCACTCTGCAGCACAGTTGTGGCCGGCAACCCTGCAACTACAAGCCATCCTACAAGGCTTCAGTGCTCGCCTGCTATCTCACACAAAGAGCCACTGCCACGCACTGGAGCACAGAGAAACACGAATAAAGCCAAGGACAGATGTTTCATTCACCCTCTCATAATGGGTTAAAAGCCACTTTTCATAGAAAGATGGAATACCTGACAGCCACTTCCTTAGATTAGCAAGTCAGCTGAAGCTCTCAAGGAAGCGGGCAGGATAGTATATCTGCTGGCATTCCGTGTGCTCCCACTGACAGCTCACTTCAGGCACCGACCACGACTCCTTCCCACTGAGGAAGGAAGCATGGTGGTGACCACTGAAGAGCCATGCATAACCGTGCTGCTCCAGTGGGGCTTCTGGGAGTGCAGAGGCAGGACAGCTGGAGCCGGAGTCAGCACGGCTGGGACACGCACTGCTGAACGGCAGAAGGGCAGCAAAACTGCTTGGGTGACATCCCAAATGGGAGCCAGAGCAGGGAAATATCAACCAATGGTTGGCCAGAGCATGGGATGGGAGAACAGGAGACAGGCAGGAGAGGTGAGCAATGCTGTGCCAGGTCCCCCTTAATCAGCTGCCTGCCTCATGGAGCCAACCACATGGTCCTAGCCACCTTCCCACTCTTCCGAGAAAGGCTGAAAAACGGAGCAGTGCTCTGGTACAATGGCAGTTGTCACAAATGTCCAAGCCATTCCTTGTTCTTTGGCAGCAAGAGGATTTCGTCAAGCTACACAGATCATTCAGTTCACTTCCACTTATGCTTCTTTGAGAGTGTCCCTACTAAAAAGTCCCCTTTTGCTTGCTTATTTGCAATTTTCCAAACAAATCATTTGTCCTTCTCTGCAGCTGTGGCCATAACATTTGCCCCTGCTCCCAAAAGTTAAACTGGGAGCTAATGGGATAGTTTTTTCATTCATTAAAAGAGAAAGGAAATACAAAAAAAAAAAAAGAAAAAAAAAGGAAAAACAGCTGTTCAAGATGAATCAGCAAGTGGTATCAGGCAACACTGAGTAGTATGTAGACCTCTCAGAGCAATTCCAGTGCTGGGAAGAAAAATAATCAAGGAGTGGTACATTGTCATGTTACAAAGGGACAGAGAAGGACTGAGCAGCACACAAACAACAAGATTCAGTCAGGTATTCTAATTGGAAATGGTCATTGCAAGACAACTTGGCAATTTTGTGGTGAGTGAGGAACTAGTGCAGAGTGGGCAGCTGGGAAATAAAAGGGAATCTCAACCCAAACGAGCAGGGAAAAAAGCAGGTCCTAGCAGCTGAATAACCCTGGCTCAGTTCATGCCCAGGAGTTCCACGAGTGTGAAGTACCCAAATACCATAAGAAATGCCGGAAGGAAAGGCCCTTGAGCTTGTCCTCATGAGAAAGGAAACCAAAAGCTCCCTCCTGAAAGCAACAATTACACATGCCCCACCACTCTGTGGCCCCAGCACAGTCACCTTAGAAAGCCTCACAATCCCCCCAGTGCCACATTCGGCACAGGAAGAGGCTGTGATTAGCCATGACAGCCACTGCCAAGTCTTGCCTTCCACTTGGGCTCCAGCTGCAGGTCTGAGCACTGTCCCGAGCTCTCTCACAATACCAGGCTGCATCTGCCACCAATACAAGCACAGACCAGAGGTGCCTGCCTGCCCCCGTCCTCCCGCATCCACTTCTTGTGGTTTATCTCAGGAGAGGGTCAGACACAGGAGATAGAAAGAGATAGAAAGAGATAGCTCTGTCCACATGCAGAGAAAAGGCAGAGTCAGGACTGGACCAGCTGGTTCCTCCTCATCCCTCAGACCTTCCCTTTGCATCATACATGCCGCAGAGACTGTCCCTGCCAGTCCACAGTGGGGGCTCACCTGAGGGGGAATGCTTTTAGGTTCTGAAAACCTCCCATAAAGGTGGACAGACAACCTGCCGTGCCAACTGCAAGATCCTGCAGGGAACAGCCAGGCTGTTTGGGATGAACAACCCCTGGCTCACAGGCGTCTCAGGATGGTACGGATCAGACCAAGTTCTGGCAATTTCCCCCAAGCTGTGGACCTGACACTGCCTTCCTGCCAAATTCCAAGGCAGGCGGTGACCAAGAGGAAAACTCCCATCTCAGCAGCTCCTGCCTCTACTTGCTCCAGCTTCAGAGCTGGTCCCCTCTGCAAGCTGAGACACATTCCTGAGTTCAGGCACCACTGCTTCCCCACAGACACCATGTTGCAGTCGGGGTTCCTGAGTTTCTGTCCCACTGCCCAGGCCAAGGGCTAATACGGAGCCCCCCATTCAGACCAAGAGCTTCACTAAAATCATAGAATTAACCCTACATTGCTCTATGCAAGGAGAAATCTGTGTGGCTTGTGTCACAAGCTGCCATGTTTTTCTTGCGTTCCCGCAGCCCCAGCCCACAGTCCTGCATCACCTGCGCCTCTGACACGTGGCAGCACCCATGAAACAGCAGTAAGAGGACAAGGGGAGGGTTAAGGACCCCTGTAGGAGAGAGATGGCTGCAGGAGGCAAAGAAGGAATCACGCCTTGGCGAGAGGTGCGAGCGTCTCGCAGCTGGGCTCTGCCTGTGCCGTGGGTGGTCAGCTGCCCTCGCACCTGCAGCAGGAGGGGCAGTGACAAGGTGGAGGGTAGGACCTCCTCGCCCCCCCCCCCACGCCTCCACGGGGCACAAAAAGGGGTGTCAGAGGGGCAGCATTTTACTCGCCCTCCGTCTGCCCATCACTTCTCCAAACCAACCCCTGGCCGAGGGCTTATCTCCAGGAAGCGGGTTTAGCAGGGAGGAAGTAATTTTCCGCGATGGGGGAGAAACACACCGGACTCAGCAGCGCCCCCAGCCCTGGCCTCCCCATCCCAAGCCCCGGGGTGCGGGGACAGAAGGGCAGCTCGTTGTCCGGGGAGTGCCGGGTACCACGCCGCAGGGATACACCCGCCGCCAGCCCGGGACCGCGGGGTCTCTTCCCTTCCCTTGCCCCTCCGCGCCATCGCAGCGCGGAGCCTGACTTCCCCCTCGTGCAAGCAGGGCTCTGCCCGTCTCCCCGGGCGAGACTGGGCAGCGGCGCCAGCCCCCGGGAACAAAGGCGCAAAGTTGCGCGGCGCCAGCGGGGAGCGGGCCGGGGCTGCGCCCGCTCCCCTGTCCCTGTCCGGCTGCCCCCGCCCTCCCCCGGCACTCACCGGCTGCGCGGCGCCTGCGGCCGGGGTCCTCCTCTGCTGTCAGCGCTCAGCCTCGAGCTTTGGCAGTTGGAGCAGGAAGGAAGTTGGTGAAGAGAGGAAAAAAAAAATCACTCACACGCAGCGCAAAAAAAAAAAAAAAAAAAAAAAAAAAAAAAAAAAAAAACGGAGCCGCGGCAGCAGCCCACCCGCAGAGGCAGCCCTGCGCGGCCCCGCATGCTGCGGCGCTCCGCCGCCTGCCCCGCTTTGTCTGGCTGCCGCCCGCCCGGCGCCGCGCTGCGCTCTTTTTGCGCAGAGGTGCACAGGGCTTTGTCTGCGAAGCTGAGCCCGGCCAGGGACGCGGGAGTGCTCGCCGTGCGCGGCTTCGGGCTCTGGGTGAGGGGTGCTGTGCCTGGGAGCGAGGGGGGTGATGTCTTTGTTTTTCTCCCCAGGCTTTTATTTTGTTTATTTTCCTGGTGTAATTAAAGTCGATTTGAAAAACTGGCGCTGATTTATCCAGATTTAAATATGCGGAAAATCAGGTTGTATATTCCTGCGTACGTGGGATGGTAAGGGGTATTGCAAATGGAGGTCATTATGAACCTTATTTTTCGTGCTACCTGCTGCACTTAATCAGCTTATTGTTCCCAACTCCCAGCCGTTCTTACACAAGCAGTTTCAAAGATCAGCTACCTCGGGAAGACAAAGCTTTCATTTCCCAGGGTTGCTTAAATGATCTGAAAGCTTTTACACTGCTTACTTTCTGAAATATCAGCAGATTTTCTCTTTCTTTGCCACTCATGGAGTGCCCACTTAGTTCATCAGTCACATAAATCCTTCATGTACGTAGTCTTCAGTTCACAACAAATTAGATCATTGGTTTGCAAACAACAATCTGGGCCTGCAATGACTGATAGACTGCTCTTAATGCATTTACAGAAGCAAAATAAGCAAAGCATATCTATTGCCAATGGGCAATACTCACTGCCCCGGATCCACATGTCCATTAAAAAATGTTTATTGTACACAAATTTTTAAAGGTTGTAAACAACTGAGGAAAATGGCTCTTCTTCTGGGATGAACAGATCTCAGAAGAGGGGGACTGATTTTTCCAGCCAGACGTTGCTTTCATTTAGGCTATGGGTGGCACAATGATTCTTACCTCATTCATTTCAAGGGAATAACAGAGCATATGTCTGTCTGACAATGGATTCCCATTTATCAGGGACTATAGCCTCAGAAACATTTCAAGCTTCCATGAATTAGTTTCACCATCAAGAAAAATTATTTTATTCTCTGCTCCTCTTTTTCACTGCTACACTAACCCTCCCCTTGACTTGAAGGCAAGGCACCTGACTTCAATACACTACTGAGATGAGTTTAAATGGTACCAGGGAAAAAAATATGTAAGCAATTGTTTAAGTATATGCTGGTGACGTTTCAACCCAGATAGGTTTCCCCATACTTGTTCATAATGGACAAATGTGGCTAAACATTTTTGCCAGCACCAGTGGCTGAGTGGGATAGGGATAAGGAAAGCACAGAGCAAATTCTTTCAACTACAGTGCCACTTTATGGCAGCTCATACTATTTATGTAAGCAGTCCTGGCCTGGGAAAGCTGTGAAGAGTTGGATGTGTTAAGTTTGGGGAGCTTTGAGGAAGCCCCTGTGTCTTGTACATCACCTTCTTGTCTTGGTTTCTTTGCTGTCTGGACTAACTCTGATTTCAGTAGGCTTCCCAGTTTATACGGAGAGACCAGAACACCGTTTAGCTGGGAGGAGGTGTGGGTTGAGGTTACTGTTCACTCATGGCTTGGTTTGAAATTTCCTTTGTTTTAGTGACTATGAACAGTGCAATTGGAACCATTCTTGCTGAGGAATAGTTGAGATTAGCTTGGTCTCTTTTGTGGGTTTCTTTTTAGTTAAATACCAGACTGCATGTGCCTTTGTGTAGCTATTTGCACACTATTTCTAAACGAATGTGAGCATAAGTTAAGATCAGTTTATCCACAAATATGCATAAAGGTATAGGGTTATATAGCTCTGTGCCACCATAGGTATGTACATTCAGCCTACATGGGTTCATCTGCCTAGCATGCAGGGGAAACAGATTTTACTCCTAGATTAGAAATTAGTCATTATTAATCACGGGGACATCATATAATTGCTCTGTGCTTCATGTTCCTGTGGTAAGCAGTGTGAGAAGGAGCTGTAGATATTGGAATCACACCATGACAAGCAGATGGGAACTTAGAAACCAGGCATGATCCTTTGGGTCAGCATGTCCAACATCCTGCTGGGGAACCACGTCACTGCTCTGCTGGAAGAAAGGAAAGGTTTGAACCACAATGGTGCAGAACATCACTGAAAGCAAATCTCTACCACCAAGTATTTAATCTCTGACAAACTGATCCCATGCCACGAAGATCATCTCCTGGCAGATATTGTCCAACCCCAGCCAGTTCTTTTGTCTGTGACAGAAGGAGGCAGGGACAACACCTAAAGTGTACCTGCTTTATTGCAAAAAACAGGTAACATTTCAAATGTGTTCTTAGTTGGAAAATAATATTTTTTACTTAAAATATTATGATTAGGTCTTATTTTATTTTACCCCACAGATAGCAGTTGGTTGTACAATTAGAAGACAACATTAACAGGTGTGATCAACCGCTAGTGTCTGAGTTTATTTCAAAAAGTTCATGCAAAATTTTAAATGCATATCCTTCAACTACACAGCCTGTATTCCTAACAGTCATATATGTCTGTAGCACCTTATTGGCAACAACAAACCTTAACTTTTTTTAAAACTGTAAGATTTAAAAAATTAGTGGTTTTTTTCCTATTTGAATTTGGATTGCTGCCATTAGGTATCCAGTATTTCTGGATTTGAATTTTCTACAGTGGTGGTACATTGCAGCTTTGTGCTGCTAAATGTCATCTCCATCTTCTGTGGAACAGGTCACTGCATTTGAGGAACAGAACTATTTTATGACCTTTAGAAGTGACTAATCCAGAAAAATTTCACCTGTTAGCATATCTTATTTTCACCTACTTGTCATTTTCAAAACTGTCTAATTTGGAGCTGAAATTTCCCAGGCTGGAAGCCCTGAGGGGAAAAATAAAAAGAGATTTCAGTCCAGATAGGGGATCCGTTTTTGTAGTTTTAAGAGGCTCAACAGAGTAATACTTTTTTATGCTGCTCTTGTAAAGTGATTTGTTTTGGAACTACTCAGTACATAGTGTTACTAACTTAGATTTCTCTCTAATGAATGATGTTGCTGAATCCTGTCACTGTCATGAGTTTTGCCTCCCCCTCAAGCTTTTTACAGTCTCCAGGAAGACTACAGGTGACACGCTGGGAAGACAACCTCACGGTTCAGCAAATTCACGTCAGCAAGTGCTGCAAGGTAAGTGTCAGTTTTGGCCGTGGGTGTCCCCTAGATGGTGTCCCTCACTACATGTAGAGATCCTTTTCCCTGCAGAGATGGGAGGAGGTAATCCGGTCCTGAGGCAGTCACGAGGGGATGGGAACAGGGGAAGGTGACAGGTCAGGGAGCTCAGACATGAGACCTTTCCGTGCCATATGGGGGAGCATTCACTGCACTACGAGGTGCCACCCAACTCTTTGGTAATCCCAGCACTGCCTTCTCTGACTCTCAGTTAAGTGGGATAAACAGGATGATACAGCCAATGAAGCATGAATTCATCTCGTCTGAATAAAACACGGGCACAAATTGCCCCAGGACTGGCTTTAAAATTCAGCATCCTACAGTTGATCCTGTTGTGCCCAGGTGAGGTGGTGCCTGTTTTCTTCTTACCTGGTGCTACTCACCCCTTCTAAAGTGCTGCAGAGGAGTGTGCAGCCCTTGGGGTGGGAAGGGAAGGGATGGAGGCTAGGTAAAATGCCAGGCAAGGGAGCCAGTATTCAGCATGGAGAGCAAGGAGAGAGAGAGCACTTTGAGGTGTCGACACAGAGCCCCTGGTGAGGGTTTAACTGGGTTTCCCAACCCCAAATCCCATGGGAATCTCTTCAAACCACCCAGCCACAGGACTTGAGGACTCTCAGCTGGATGAAGAGCTGACCCCTGAAACATGACTGTGTGCTCCATCTCTCCAGCTCCTCCAGAAGTGATTTCTTTGAAAGATGGAGAGATTGGAGATTTAATACTTGTCTAAGCAGCTTTCAGGCTTGTTAAAGTGCTTATCCTATAACCCCCATCACAAGCCTGAAGGTGTGCAAAGACTTCACATGTCACTTCTGTATGATTCAAATCCCCTGTGGGAGCAAAGGAAACAGGAAGACAGAGGAAAGAAAAAGATTTCGTTGGGGATGAGAGGGGAGGGGGAAAACAGAGCCAGTTTCCTCCAGAGGCTAGCTTGAGAAAGGCTGAGGATGGACAGAGCAGCTGTGAAGGAGAGAGAGGGAGAGCTAAGTGGGTGGGAGGGGGGTGAGGGAGAAGACAGGGCTTGGTGAAGGGAAGACGGTCCCTGTCATCGGGGAGCAGGGGTGTCTCCTTTGCATCCCCAGCACTCCAGAGCCTAGCATGCAGGAAAGCAGCTTTTGCTCTCCATCCCTCACTAGGTGCCGTGGCAGAAGTCAGTGTTCTGCAGGTGAAGATGTCCTAGAGAAGTCACCTACCAGAGCTGGATTTAAAAGAGGACTGGACTATTTTAGAACCTCTCAGAAAACAGGTGGTTATGTAAGGTCAAATCTCAGCAAGTATAATCAAATCTCAGTTCTAAGCTGATCACCAGGCAGGGTGTTGGAGGTATTTATTCAAGCACTCCTCCCTGTGTTGTGACTTTCCTCTGAAACAGCCAGAGCTGAAGCTGGGACTAAATTAGGAGAGCTGTGGCATCCTCTCCTCCTCTGCTGACCTTGGGAAATCTCCCTTGCCAGCTGCACCCTGACATTCCTGTGCTAAACACTACTCTCAACAGGGAACTTGCTTTTATACTGGAATTTATGGCTTCTTGTCAGGTTGTGTTCAGCCTCTGGCTAGTTCCTAGGTGCCTTATGTACCTTGGTGCTTTGCCTGTAGCTCAGGGCATGCTGCTTGCAGCTATATAACCTCTTTCTGAAGCCATGAGACAGTAATTACCAGCCTCTCTGTGCCAACGTTTTTCCTTTACTGCACTTGTGCTGTTCACATGTTATTGCTCTCACAGCCCTGCCTCCGTAAACCCCCACAGCGTTATTATGGTGGATTCTCATGGAAGAACTGGTGTGAGAATTGCTGTTCCTCCCACTCCTTCTTTTTCTCTTGTATTGTAGACTTCAGTATATAAAGGAGAAAAACAAATGTGGTGTTCAACAAAAGAGCCAACAGCTATTTAAATTCTCGGTAAATATTATCCAATATTATTTATTCACAGAAGCTTAACAAGCAATGAATGTGCAGCATTTGCACGTGATGAGCATTCTCCTCCCAGATCTAATAGAAACACACCCACAAATAACCTATAGGAGTTTAAGTGGGTCTTGATGAAAAGTATATCATGCTAAAGGAAAGCATGGCAAGAAATCCTCATACTGGTCATTTTCCCTGTCATCACCTGCAGCATTGGACAGAGTCCTCAGAGGAGGATACTCCTATGGGACCCCATCATTGCTCTTGATAGCTGGCCAGTGGGGGAAAATTCCCCTTTTTCTTTCTCTCCTTTTCCTTTATTTTCTTTTTGTTTCTAGAAATAACTTTCAGCATTACGGTCAAAGTATGCCATCAGCTGTCAGTGTGCCACAAATAAATCTTGGTGTAAACAAAACTGTCAGAACATCCTTTGTGCAACATGTGCATGCCCCACATGCAGTGATGACTACTAAACAATTCACTTAGTCTGTGGTGTGTTTATGATGCCTGACTGGACCAGAAGGCAAGCTACAATTCCAGGTTCTTGACACAGAAATATCCTTAGCAGCCTCCCAGTAAGAAGCTTCAATGCACTTTGCAGAGGTGTGTACCTTCAGTGGGAAACAAGATTGTAGAGGATCTAAATTAAAAAAAAAAAAAAAAGGTTGTAATCTGACAGTGAAAGGCCACTAAAAACAAAAACAAACAAACAAATAAACATTACAACATTAAGCTCTACACTTGTGCAAGATCCTGAGGGGAAAACAGAAGGCTTAGTACTAGCAGTACACCTAAGCAATAAAAGGAGAAAATTTTTTAAAAAAAAATTGATTCAGATTTTCATCCCCTGGCTTTTCCACTTCCACAGTTATTTCCACCAGGGATCTGCTATCACATGGCAGCAAGAGCATTTAGCATCCATGTGTCTGGGAGCTGAGCAGCAACCCAAGAGACAAGATAATGGAGCAGGAAGAGCTGCCTTCTCTGCCCATTAGTCAAATGTTCCCAAGGAGGGTGTGAGATGCTCCCCAGAAGCAATCATTTCGTTCTGAAAGCCTCAACTGTTACACGAAAAAAAGTAATAAATAATGGTGGCGAAGGGCTGTTTATGTGGTAGGAGGAGGAAAGAAGAATATGTCTGTTATGTGGCAGGAAAGCCATGGGAAGATATGTGCTCCCTTAAGAAAAAGAAAGAAACATTTTACCAAAATGTTTAGGAGAGCCTTCCCTTATTGGGCTGCTGATTGCCAAGGAGAAAAAATCGATGATTCAAA
>VZRO01008026.1:0-46266 GCA_013397915.1 Daphoenositta chrysoptera | reverse complement strand
TATACAAAAAAAAAAAAAAAGAAAAGGAGCTGTCAGGAAAGAAGACATCTGGACCTGACTTGTGTCTTCTTCTTAGTCCAGTGACACTGAATCATTTGCTTCACTGTTTTAAACTGAATAAACCTCTGGAACTGTCTGATTGCTATTTAAATAAAAACCCTTTTTTTTTTTTTTTTTTTTTTTAGCAAGGCAGCATTACTTATCTGTTTAGTTCAATGCATGATCATTTTAGAGAGTGCTAGCATGCCATTTAATCACTGTTCACAGGTACATTGCATGTAATTCATACAGAAGGAATCAATTATGAGAAAAGAAAAATCTGAATAAGACCTTTGAGACAATACTGTGGAAACTGTGATTCAGGTACATTTTTAAGAGCAACCACAAGCTCTGATTTATTGTAGTCACATAGATAACCAGATTAACTACCTGGGTTTGATAAAAAGGGGAAAATGCTTTGGGAAAGGGAAAAGGTTTTGGTTCAGTGTATTAATGTTGATCTTGTTCTGTAAATGTCATTCAGGAGAGAAATAATCTTATAAATGAAAAAGCAGATATTTTAATTATTGGCAGAGTGAAAATAAGAAAGAAAGGATGCTTTTTAAAATGATCTAACAAACTCAGTGCTATTGTGTCATTACCAACAGCCTGGATGCAGACATTAAGCAAAGTCAGTGCACAGAAAGGATGCTCACTAATGATATTGCTTTCTCATGGGACAACTTTGCAATGAGCATGGGGTTGCTCTTAAACAATGAATCACAAAGCAGTTAGAAACAACTGAGTTTTTTCGTGCTGCATGGCCAAGAACATCAGCCTCCACAGCAGATGCCTGCATGGCTGAGTCTCATCTGCAGGTCTGTGAACATTCTCTCCACCATCTCTTCTGTATTTACAAATAAGAACGATAAAAATGTAGTTCACTTTTTTGAGAGCTGATGGTAAAAAGGGTTATCAAAAAAAAAGAAAAAAAAAAAGGAGAGGATTCCTTTTGGTTTTCCTTTTATTTATGCCAATCAGGGAAAAGTTTCTGTAAGTTACTAAAATCATCCTAGCATAGCAGTCTTGTGAGTGTGAGATGCTAAGTCTCTGTTCCAAGAAAGGCCAGACTCACTACTCAGAAGAAAACATAACTCTGGTAACTAATGAAGTGTAGGACACTTCATTATATAAAAAAGCCCCAGAATGTCCTAAAGCTTTTGTGCCTAAAAGCTTGGGGCCTGTAAAGATGTTCTGATGTGCACAAGTAGAGTGTCCTTGACAGAGTGAGAAAAGTAGGGACTTAATTTTCCTGAAGAAGCTTTGGTAATGGCCATTTGGCTTGAGGACTTAGTCATGTCCCCAATGCCTAGTTTGTAGCACAGACATTGCTGATAGTTCAGCAGAACCTTATGACTTGATTTATCTTTCCTCAAAGGACCCTTTTCTTCAGGTTGGTCATGGAAATCTTCCTCTAGAGCGCTGGTAGTGGAAAAACAGACCTCAGCCCCTTCATCTCTGCCCTGTTGCCAGAGAAGCCTCCAGGGCATGAGTGGAAATGAGTATCAAGATCAGACTCTTCTGCAAGCTGAGCTCGGAGACACTGAACATAACTTGTATCCAGCAGCAGGCACAGATTCCCAAAGTCAGCACACCCTGTTTTTGGCAGGCTGTTATAGATGCTTAATCCTGACACCGAAATAACTGTGCATGATTTCCTGGAGGAAAAACGATAAAACTCTCCATGAGCATGTTTTCTTCTGTGCTTTTTTGATGGACTGATTTGCATGTATTCAAACAACCAAATATCTGTTTCAGGCAAAGCCCAATCCCCTGTATCTGTTTCTCTTTTCTACACTAGCACAAACGAAACGAGGCTTAGGAACATGGTTGGCATTGTAGGAGGAGGATTACAGCATGTGAGTCTTCTTTTGCAGGAACCTTACTACACTGAGTTTATCACCAAAATGCTGTTGACATGACAGCCTCACTGATCTTCTATGAGACCAATTGACAATCCCATTCTAAATCCAGATCCTACCATGGTTCTCTCATCAGGGATCCAGACTCACTTGGTAGACTGCTTATCTTCAGGAGTGAAACCAAGATTTTACTGCCTGGTTAATTCTCTGCTCACTTCCAATTAGGTGTATCTTTGTGGCAAGTGATAAATCTCTATCAATAAGGCACAAAGTCTCCCAAGTATGTGGCAGAAGCTTGTAGAGATGATTTTCAAAAGTTATTGTGGCCCAAACCAACCACAGCCCTTATCAGCTGCATCCCTGAGTCTGTGCCTCAGCTGGGATTTCCTCCCACAGTCCCATGAGCTCAGTCAGCCTCTGGAAAAATCACTGTCTTGTAAACTTGTGTTTTCTTTGTCTTTCAAGTGATCTGCTATTTCTGGCATAACTACTGTTTCCATGGCTACACCAGCTCATAAATAGGGTCAGAAACCTTGGAGATGTTTTATAAGTGATTCCTTGGAGTAGAGTATAATCTGGCCAGAGGTGATGAAGCTCATGAGTTTTCCTTTGAGACCACAAGGACTGAACTCCTGCTACCACTTGGTTTCTGGTGCACCTTTGGTCTGGATCGAATGGCAACTGTTTAGGCCAAAAAAGGTGGCAGTGATTTTCCTGGGACCAGGGGAGGAAAAGCCTGGATAGGGAGGGACAAGGATTTGGTACTCAGTCCCTGGGCAGGACTTGTCATCCATCTGTTATGGCAGCCAGGCATGAACATGAAGCAGGTGCCTCTTGCTCTGAAAAGAAGCTGTGTGCCCACAACTCTGAAAAGCAAATGCCACCCACTTTGTGAGGGGAAGGGAGAGAGAGGATGGATGGAGAGAGAGGACTGATAATCCTGGGAGATCAGAAAGAACATGAGAAGTGGGGCCCTTTAGGGAGTTTCTGTCATGTTTTGTCAGTGGTAAAAAAAAATCTTCATGTGACACCATGGAAATTTTTTTCCCACAGTCCACTTTTGTTAAAGAGGAACGAGACAGATTTCATGGGGAAAACAGGAAAACAAAGGGAGTATTTTGAAAACAAACAGCCTGAATATATGTAAATTTTTAAGCTTCAGGGAAGAGGAGTAGAGGGCTGTAGAGCTGATTTCCCCAGCAACTTCACCTATATAGGAGAAGGCAGAAGGGGAGGGGGGAGCCCCTGGAAACCTGTCTGCAGCAGATGGAGGCATGGGAATGAGCAGTGGGGATAGGAGTGAGTCTGCTGCCAGCAGGCTGCACCTCTTTATATCCACACAAGCAGGTCCCTGCCTACAGTAATCACTTCTGCTGTCAGAGGAGGATGAGTGCAATCAATCTCCACACATTTGTGTACAAGCTCTAGTCATCACAGGGAAGAGAGGATACCAACACGATGCTGCCCCCGTCCTCTTTCCTGTGCCCAGAAATTGCTACGCAAGCCTCTGAAAGCTGTGTGATTGTCTTAAATGCGTGGGAATGTGAGTGTGCTTACTCCTTCTCTGCTAGATTGAAAGCTGCTCAGCTACATCTAGGATTTACTCCCCAGCTTCTCAGTGCCCACTCAAGGGCTAGGACCTTATTGATTTTTTTAATGTAAGCTAAGAGTCTCACTGAAGGATTTATCTTGTCTAACTTCAGCCATCTGAAAGGTCAGAGGCCTCAGCTATGGGACTCTTGCTCAGCACCAGCACAGTGCTGGACTGCTGTTCACTGCCAGGCTCTGTCACATCAGTGAGAGACTGTCCCTTCTTGGTTACATGCAGTCACACCCGTGGCTGGCATAGTGGCTCCAAAATCCCCTCCTCCAACCTCACCCAAAGACAAATCCCATCCATCATAAACAAACACACACTTCAGTTTCCTTCTGCCCCTGTGTTGCTCTCATGCTCCTGATGCTATTCCATTCTCCGGGATTATTTTCAGTCCTGCCAATCTCATGTTGTGAGGTGGGTGCTCAACAAGGGTAAGTGCAAGGTGCTTCACCAGAGCCAAGAGCCCCTGAGGGCTGTTAACCTTGTGGTTATACCACAAGCCAGACTGTTACAGGCCATGACTCAGGCACTGCTGCAGCTGAAGATGAGTATGATCTTCCAACACCTTTTGGCAGGACTCTGGACCTTCTCTTTTCATCCTGAGACTCCACCCCAGCTCTTTCCACATCTCTGACACTGATCTTCCAGGCAGTTACAACAGGCTACTAAAACACATTGGAGATACCAAGCACTTGGTATAAAATAGTATGCATTACCATCCATGGAGTTTTTTTGGGTAGGAGTATGGGCTGAGCTCTGCCTCCAAGGGCTCCTCACAGTAGCAATGCTACTGGTACCCAGATGTGACCTCCCTGTTACATCAGCCCAACACCTGAGGTCTCAGGAGTGACTGGCTGGCCACCCATCTGCAACACAAAGGTTCCCCATTCTCCCCCTGCCTTCCCATCTGCTTCACTAGATCCCTGGCAGCATCTCAGCACATTCCCTATGACTCCCTTGAGCGGACTTAGCCCTGTTGACACTGGGCTAACTGCATGCATGGCTCTGTAAGGTGTGTCTTCACCCCTGCAGCACCTCTGAGGAGTTTACTGGTAACCCCTCCAGGCATCCACCAGCACAGGAGAGGGGTAGGGAATCCTCCCTTCCCTGACATGTGCAGACATGTGTGTTCCCAAGAAGCAGCATCACTCAAAGGGCAGGTCATTTCTTTATTTCTCTTTGCTTCTGTAGAGATGTCCCCCCAGAAGCTCTAGAGAAGCCACAACCTTCTTGCAGAAAGGGGCACATCACCCCTCAGGAGTGTGCCAAGGCTCTGCTGCTCCTCCAAGACCTTGCTGGAGCTGTGCCTGCACAACTCTGGTCTCACAGGGCTCCCCCCACTTCACCCCTGCTGTGTAGATGCCCGCCCACGACTGATGCCCTGATGTCACCTGGTGGCAGGGTATATCTGGAGGACAAAGGACACCTCGACGCTCTTTCTACACAGGCTGGAGGACAGGAGTTGAATGATTTGCAAGAGGAGCCCTTGGCACTGTAAGTGTTCCCCAGGAGCTCAAAGGAATAGTAAGGGGGGCAGTGGGATGAAAGGGGAACCGGGTTCAAAACCCAGGGGAGGGAAAAGTCCAGATAAAACTCCATGGGAGAAAAATTTGGATCTTTGTGCTTGGAGAGTGTGAACAGATCCAGTAGCTAGGAGAAGGAGTTGTGATTCCTGTGTGGTTGCTGTTTCTTCTAACATTAGGGCAGGTGCTGCAGCAGTGGTTTGTCTCAAAGCTCCCCAGCTGTATGTGCAGGGGCTGCTCAGTTTCTCATGCTGGGCATCCCTCGGTTGGGACTCTCTGGAGCCCCCTTGGCTTGTGCCCTCAACCGGCTGTGAGCAGCCCCAGGGGACTGCCGAGGAGCAGCTGGGACAGGCAGCTGGTGTTTCCCGCCCCAGTGCCCAGCCACACATGCAGGGCACTTCAATGGGGAGTTTATAAAGTGATGCTGTACCTCTGCTGTCACTGAATCCCTTCTTTCAGCTGGGGTAGCCGTTCCAGTGATCCCCATTTGGGAATATAGTTCTACTGGAAATGAGTTTCTGTCTTTTAGAGTGCATCCTCTTTCACCTGTTCTTGGTCTTAAAACTGCGTCTAGAATGAAGGATTTGAAATCCTGTGTAAGACACGGGAGCAGAAAGGGCTGAACCTACATGGACTTTTTCCCATCACTATGATTAGCCACCTCAAACAGTTGAGACTGGAGCTATGAGACTCCTCAAAGGCACTGGACTCAATGCTCCCTGACAAAAGGATGATACTAGTGGCTCTCCTGAGGCCAAGATCTGAGCATGCAAGAAACCCATAAAAACAATGTGAGAAAAAGGATGTTTCCTCCTAGTTTCTGTCTACTCATGGGAGAATATCTGTGTGGAGGGCCTCGGCTTATGGAGTTCTGTGTCTGACACCCTGAGGCAGCATAAGACAAATGCATATGGAGGAATCTGTATTTTTGAAAGTTTTGGACGGGGAAGATGAGTCCCAACACCAAAACTGTCTGAAGAAGATCAAGTGAGGCATCTACATTATCTGCCAGGGACATTTTCCACAGAGAGTCAGAGATTAAGGGTGGGACAGATTAAAGAGTCAGCGTTTGTCAGTAGTATTCAAGCCCCTTTAAATTTAAATAAAACTAAAAGAAGGATGATTGACCTGGCCAACAACCCAGAGGTGGGATTTCTGACGCAACTGAGATAAGCCCATTAATGCGTATTAGGTATAATTAGCATTCAGATGCAAGCAAAGCTCTTACCTAGAGGATTAAACACTTGACTGAGCACAAATGCTGTCAGGGGCAATTAGGTAACACCTCATCAGAGGAGGGGGCAGAGGAAGTGCATGGCAGAGGCTCTTATGCCTCAACAGTCTGCATCCACAGCCATCAGCTTTTGCCCAGAAGCTGCATGCTGGTGCTGGCAGAAGCAAAAGAGCTCTGGCAGACCAGGAAACACTGGGAGGAGGCAGCATAGCACTTGCAGAGATCTAGAGGAGACTCAAAACGTTTGTCAAGCCACCTGTTTGATCTGGTACCAAGGACTGAACAAGGAACTAAGTACGGTAAGACAAAAGGCTGTGAAATTCCCATGGGAAGAGTTGCTATTGGCATTTCTTCCATATCTGTGATCCTGGGGTGCTTGTCTGGCTGTGTGTAGGGGCAGTTTGTTCCCAAGATGTGGGAACTGCGGCAGGTTCCATGCTGTGGGTCAGGGTCCACTCCAGCTTGAATGGAGAATTATTTGATTCTAATGATGGCAACCAAGTCTCACCAGCTCCATGGTGGGAGGGCAGCTTGATTCCTGCTGCAAGATGGAAGTTGTTATATGGCATTAAGGTTACTTTCCATCCTCCATAACTTTTTTTGTGATGCATGGAGAGAATGGAAGTAGAGGGAGGTTAGTAGGGAAGAAGTTAGAATTGTCCCTAATGTTAGAAATGTCCCCAACTAAAACTTGCATTGAATGCTCTTTATTGAATTCATGCAGGTGAGAGAGGATGGAGTGTGATTTGGGCAGATCCTTTTTCCTACCAAATCCTGTGTTATTGAATACCTGGTAGATGGATACAGCTACTTCAGACTGGGGCAAAAAGGAACCTCAAGGGCTCAATCTTTCCATTAGCTATTCCTCTCTTGAGTGAAGGTCAGGGACTAAGTGTGGACTTAAGGATCTAAGAGGTTTTGACCCTCAAAGACATATTTGTGGTTAAGGTAACATGCCAGTACACAGCAGAGATTATTGAAGCAGGGCAGGAATTCAGTTGGAGATGGAGCTCAAATGCAGCTGTCAAGTTTTGGATGTCAGTCCTAAGGGATGGAAATCTGTTAGCCGGTTTGTTTTTTCTGTTGTACTTTTGGGAGTAGCCCTTTAGAGCTGTGCCAAGTAACTTGGGTGTCAGATTAACTTGGTGCTTAAAAGTGAATGCATGTCCCTTTTACTTCAGAAGCGGGGTCTAGCACTGGGACAGACAACACTCTGATGAGAATTGCACCTGAGACAGAGGCATAATAATAGATTTGGTTGCATTAGCAGACATGTTATGGAGCAGCTTTCTGATGTAAAGCATTTTGTTGTAGGGCAGTATCATCTGAATTCCTCGCATCCTGAGTAACAGAGAGGCACCAAATTCTGTCTTTGTGTTGGAGGCAAAATGCCTTCATCTCTCATTTTGGCCCGAAAAATCTGTGAGTCAAAAGATTTCATCTCTCCTCCCAGCAGTGCAGTCCAGGTCATACCTATCACTGCACTTCCATTCTCATTCTGTAAAAGAAGAAGGTGACAGTGCTTGCCTGTCCCACCACCAGGCTGTGAGGAAAAAGAAAAAGCTGTAAATACTGGGCAACTGTTCAGGCGCTGCAGAGATGGCAGCCAAATAAGTAACTTCCACGGTTTGAGTTGATCCCTGTGTTTGTGGGCACAGTGTGTGCTTAGGAAGCGTTGTGTTACACGCAGGCGAATAGCATCTGTGCATACTTCAGCTTCAGACACAACCATCTGCTGCTCCATTTGGGGCTGCTGGAACCTGTCCAGTCTCCTGCTTGGGATATTACAGCTGAGACACAAGCCTGACCACAAGCGACAGAAGAACTAGCCTGCCTCTAGGTACTATCATTTGGAACCATCCTACTGCCACCACAGATGGAAAGATGTCCTGGGTGAAGTATTTCCAGACTGCCACAGATACAGAAATATGGCTCTTCACCTCGCATTGATGTGGAAGTGACGCAGGAGGATTGCTCGGATGTTCTTTCTCCTTGTATCTCAGGATTTGCTTTCCAGCACTCTGGCTATTTCAGGACAAAGACATGAACTCTCTTTAGACTTGGGAAAAAAAATCTTTGATGACATTTATAGTTCTGAGATTAAAAGTTCAGAGTGTCACAGCAGGTGATGTTGGGGATTAAGCCAGAGTACTATGGTGACCTAATGAGATTAGTCTTTAGAACCAAATCCTGAAGTTAATTCCATCAGCGATTACATCAGCCTGGATGCACAGGGATGAACACCTAGAGATAGGAGAGGTATAACAGTCATGGGGAAGAACGTGACTTCAAGGGAGAAAGAAAAAAGTTGCATTTATTTTTATCTATAAATGCACTTGTTCAGACCATTCTAGCATATTAATTAGCACAAAATTTGATGAAGGGCTGAAAGCTTCCCTTTGGGCACTGGTGAGAGTTATTACTGTCCTCTCTGGGAAGGAAGCAAAAGGCTCAGAGTGCAGCAGTTCTGCCCTCTAAGACAGATGTCTCCCAAACAGAAATTGCACCCTGATAACTATTTAGCCCCTGTGGAGTTCGGCGCATGTACAGTGTGGTGAAGAGGGGTCAGCACATGTATTACAATGCACAAAAATACCAAACTGGGCACATCCTGAGGAATGTAATACAATGCACAAAAATACCAAAATGGGCACATCCTGAGGAAAGTTACAGGCTTTACTCTTCTAAATCCTGAGAAATTTGTGAAATTAGCTTCTGCCTAAAAGATAATCCCCAGTGCTTTGCCTTAGGCTTCTGTATAATCTTTCAACAATCTTGTGCTATTTCCCATAAGTTTGATATTGACAAATGTGGAGCCCTACTTGCAGCTCCACCCAGACAAAGGGCCCATCTAGTTCAGCATCCCATGTCCATCAGTGTTCAAAAGGTAATGCTTAGGCACAAGTATAAGAACAGGTGGAGTATATCATGGTGATTCCCAAGGACAAGATGTTTTTCTAAGCCATATTTATGTCTTCGTGGCTCCTGTAGTAGTCAGGTCCTGAACCAGTAAGCAAAAACCTCAGCAGTGCTATTCCAAGGCTAGCTAGAAAAAAAACCCCAACATTGTCATTAAACTTCCTATTTTACCTAAATTGTGGGACAAGCTTCTGCAGCAACCTGTCTCCAAGACTGCAACTGTGTTTGAGACAAAAGGTGTTAGTCTCCGTGACTCTGCAGTCATTGCACCATGGGGTTAAATGTCTTTTTGGCCTCAGCTCAAGTGTCCTTTGTTTGGCATCTTAATTCTAGCCTGCCAGATGAAAGGCAGTGCTAACCTGCTTAATTTCTATGCATTACAATCTTTCTTTATCTTTAAAACCATTATCTTTAATCCTGCCACAATTATATTTTCCATAATTCTGTCAACTGACTACTGATACCTATAAAAGATAAGCAGAGTGTTGTGTCAGTCCTTGCTGTTATCTTGCAGACAGAGGGATCTGAGAGAGGCGCGTGCCTGCCGCTCGCAGCCCAGCGATGAGTGAGACCCCAGCCGCCAACCTCAACACTGGAGATGCTCCAGCTGGTTCCACCACACCACGCAAGGGGCCTCCCAAGTTCAAGCAGAGACAGACAAGGCAGTTCAAGAGCAAGCCCCCCAAAAAAGGAGTAAGAGGGTAAGGGAATTTTGGAAAGAAACCATGCTAGTTGAGTAGGTCCCCACTGCTACATTGTGCTTCTGTGTTACCATCTTCCCTTGGGCAAGGAGCCAGAAGGCTTTCCCCTGCCCCCAGGTGCCATCAGCTCTCCAGCCTGGAGCGGCTTCTCTTCTGCTCCCTACCCACAATTCTTCTTCCGTGGCTGGGGATTCAGGACATCTCCCCTTTCCTTGCTGCTGCCCCAAACTCACTCCTTACCTGCTCTTTTCTCTCCTAGGTTTGGAGATGATATCCCAGGCATGGAGGGGCTGGGCACAGGTAAGCTCTGCAGGATGTTGTTGTCATGCCCTGCTTTAGCACTAGTGCAGACAAACTTCCTCGTGGGAGAGGATTCTGGGGTGGCCCCTGTTTCCCTGGCCTGTCTGCAGCTCTCAGGGTCACCAGAGAAGACTAGTTCTACCCCGCCAAGCTGCCACGTTCATGCTTATGCTTACATACACTACAAGAAGGAAAGGCCATTCATGTATGCTTCAGCTTCAGACTACTTACATTGGGCTGCAGAAGTGCTTGTTTGTTTTCTGCTAATACTCTGGCTAAGAATTTCAGCAGCATGAGGTTTTCAAAGAAATGCTAAATGCTAAGGTATTAATACCAAAAATCACAGAAACTAAATCCCAGATGGTTAAGTATTTGTGTTGTCATCAGAATCCTAATTTTAAGAATTTCATGTACCCATCTGGGATTGAGAAACATGCATTGGATGAGCTGTAGCCAATCAGAACTTTGAAGTCTTGATAATGAGAGAGTCACAGATCCTAAATATTGTAGCCTAAATTATTCAGCATCTGATTTAAAACTGCACATGTCTTCAAGGAGATCACAGTTTGGCTACAGGTAGTTTATAAGAACAGGAGAAACCACATATCTGGAATGAATTTTTACACCAGTTTACATAGTCACTGAAGAGCCTGGGAAATGCTGGCTTGCTTTTGCTCACAGAGAGGAAGTACACTGATATGGTCTGGTCTGACAGGTAGTACCAGATCTGAAATGCTTATCTGTCCATTTACCCTTCAAATGGAGTCTCATTCTTGTTAATGTTTCCTGAGTAAATCAGTCTTTCCGTTAATAAAAAATAAATCCAATGAGTGCATTGACAAGAACCCATTTGTCATTTTCTCTCTTTTGCAGATATCACTGTGATTTGCCCATGGGAAGCTTTCAGCCATCTGGAGCTGCACGAGCTGGCCCAGTTTGGGATCATCTAAGGTGTCAGCATCTCTACTGGTGTCACCTGGTGACTCCACAGATCCCAGCATGGTCTTCACCACCTTTGACACTTATTTTTGGCCCTTGCATCCACTTGCTTATGGGCAGGGTGGTTTTGTAAGAGCTAGTTATGAGAAACTTAACTTTGCAGATTAATTTGGCAAAGAAGTTATTTGGGACCCTGAGCAGGCCTCATGCTCGATGTGATGAAACGACTGAAAAATGTCTTAATGCCTCCCTGCACAATATTCTTTCTTCTCTCACTGTCATAGATCTTCAATGTTTATGGTGATACAGGGAGGCTGTATTTGAACTTTTTCCCTGATTAGCTGAGATATTGTGTGCATGTATGTCCAGACCTAATTAAATCAGCCCATTCTGTATTCTTCCTTCCTTCCTTCCCTCCCTTTCGTCATCTTTCTATATAGAACTTCCATGGGTAGGTCCCCATGTTATTTGGACCACCAATTATTTGCTCTGAGTACATCTGTAGAAAACAGCATTAGAGTCACCAGTCCAGACATTAGGCTTTTTTCCATAGGAGATCCTTCCCCAGGGGCTCACCATAAGGAACATGCTGCTAAGATTTACCTCATCAGCAAATGGGGAAAAGGGCTTGCAAATGCTGTCTCTGCTGTACTGCCCACAGGCTATGAACTATGAGAGTCTGGCTGTTCTCACAATGTTAAATGAAAATGTGTGCATCTGAGATCAATAGCTAAGTGAATTAATCCTATTATTCATTCCTTTGTGGCTGCAATTCCAAAGAAGCAGCACTCCAAATGATGCTGCATTTGCTCTCCTTTGATGGGAAGCCCTGTGTGACACTTGCGCTGTCCCCATGCCCATACATATTTACATGAGACATTTGCTCCCCAGAAAATGCTTGCTGCTGATTAAGTGAGAGAATCCTTCTGATCTGTCACCAGCCTGTGCCAGCGATCCTGCCACATCCAGAAGAAAATGGTATTGCAGTAACTGCTTCCTCTTCCCTGTATTTAGCATAGGACAAGCCTCCCTTCACACTGCCCCTCATAAACAGGAAAGCTTTTCTCTCTTCATTCCCTGGCAATTTCAGGCTCTGGAGCTTGTTTGGACAAGCAGGCAAGTAGTGTCCCCATAGAGAAGTAACAACAGAGCAAGTGGGGAGGCAGGGGAAGGGTAGGATGTGTACATGCAGGCAAGCACAGAGAGAGTCCACTTAACCCCATCGATCTGTGTCTCCTGGTCTCTGGCAGCCTGAGTGCTGCCGAGTGGTGAGGTATCCGTAACCACTTAAGTGTTCGGGGAAGGCACCGAGATTCCCTACGGCCCTGGCATTAAGGAAGGGCTTTTGGCTTGTTTGCAGGCAAAGAGCAAGTTTATTGTACCTACATAATATTCGTTAGAGGAGGTGGAATTTTTAATCATTGCCTTTAGCTTGAGAAGCCTCATTGCATAAGAGCTGCCTCCCCCTATGCTGAACATGTTCATGGGAGCAGGGAGTGATTGTGGAGAGAAGAGCAAATCCTGTCTAAACGATTGATCCCCACGCATAAAGCATTGCTATAAATCCATGGCGGTGCTATAGTTATCTGCTACTGTTATTCCAGAAATAAAAGCTAGCAGTTTTCAGTTAAAATATAGCTTGAGCACCAAAAGCTAAAGGAAATTAATTCCTGTTGGCAGTCCAGAGTACAGCTTTTATTATTCAGCACTCCTGCCATTAGACACAGCAATAAACCATGGAGTGGTTCAGAACCACAGCACTCATGTACCATTTAGCTAATTGCAGCCCTCAGCTATTTCCTTGGGCAGAGGCAGTCTGTCCTTTCCACTTATTTCCAATTTCTCCTGCCTTTCTCACCTTTTAATGCTTTTCTTCTTTCCCTAAGTGTTCTTTATGTAAATGACATTTTATTTAGCTTTTACTATAGGGAACTGATTTCATTTTTTTCAAGCTCATGTACTAGCCCTCTCCTTCTGCAGTTAAATGTGAATGTTCCTATGGCAATACTCTCGTGCTCTCCCTCACATTATGCCATCCTGTTACATACGGTCCTCATTCCACCTTCTCAGTCTGTCCTCTTCTCTCTGGGAGAAGACCCATTGGACCCAGTTTTGAATCCTTCAAGCTGGCTGCCTCTATTATCATTGAGTTTTCCCTTTTTAAAGCTTTTTTAATGAGGACAAAAACAAGAGAAGAAAATTTTAATTAGTCCTTTTGCTCCCTCTTCATCCCAGACCTCAGGAAAACAGTCCAGACAGTGAGATACTTTGTCAGAAAACACTGGGGTAAAAGCAAAATTATCCTTAGCCAGGGACTGAAGTTTCAGCAAATCAGAAGGTCCTGGTGTAGTTCCACATCTGATTGCCATATCCCCAGTTCCCATCAGAGAACTACTCCATTCTCCTTCCTGGAGGAGTCCAACAGGAATGCACAGATAACCCAGCTTTAATACCTGGCTGATGAGCTGTATCAGAAGAGGGATGCTTTGAGTCAACACAGTTTGTTAGCTATTTTAAAAATAATTTCTATTCATTAATAGGGATTACATTCATTCCTTTACATGTAAGGAATTTTAAGACTTAGAAGAAGAGTCTTAAAACACACTCACAGTTGTTTTGTCTGAGGTTCTGAGTTTTTTCTAATGAGCCATAATTCCTGAAACTTCAATTTTTCAGTGAGAGATGGCTATGGTGCAAGAAAGCAAATGTGTTAAAGTAGCTTGTTGAAGGACTTCAGTCTATATGCATTGTGATATGTTATTCTCTGTTCTTTTACTATAAAAACATGTCAAAAGGAATAAAAATTAATAAAAAATGTTTAAAAAAATCTTAAGAATGTAGTCTGACTTGCTTACAAAATATAGTCAGGGAAAGGCAGATGAATTAGCTTTTCCTTCTGAAATCCTTTCCTGGGGAAAGCCCTGAAAGTCACTCATCACTTCTCATTAAGGAAAAATGGCTATTTATCTCCAAACAATAGGCAATAAAGACTGACTGTGGAATCATCTGAGAAGCAGTTTTTCCTGAGTGATGACTGGCATATTCTCCCAAAAGTGTTGCACATGGTTTCCTTCAGGCTGAAATCTTTTGGCCAGTTACATCTTCTGGGACTGTGCAAATGAATGTCAGCGTGTTTTCTACCCTGTAGCAAAGAATTGCTGGGATGTTAATGCCATTTAGTTCCTTCTCATTGCCATGACTGCAAGACAGAGTTGCAAACACTCATCTCCTCTTGCTTCTTGCTGTGGCTGAACTTTCATAGGGGTTTCAAGATGGTCAAGTGCAATTGCATTCTGGTGTTATGCTGTCAAATCTCAGCCATAGAAGTGTTTTCTTTCGTGCCATCTTTGGAGTTTTTTTCTTGCAACTCATCACTGAGTGTCCAATTGAAAGGCATTTGTCTTTGAACGTTTCCTATCCTGTGAGATATGAGTTGTCCAGGACTCCCTTTGCGAGGGTTTTTTAAACCTCTTCCCAACCACATTTTCAAAGCCAAGAAAATATCTTCTCACATGGTTATGTCTATTTAAAGCAGTAACCAGCTTTTAAGATTGAGTCCCATCCTCACTGACCCCAGTTTCTGACTCTAGTGAGAAAGGTAATTAAGCCCAAATCTCTTCACGAAAAGAAGAATGAACCTTGGGAGAAGTGAGAAGCACTTGTCTTGTTTCCCCCTTTCCATCCCATGTAATATCTAAATTATCTCAGGAATCTCAATTAAAAATAAATAAAAGAAAAAAAAAATTTTAAGCTAACGTAAAACCCTAAACCCTCATTGTAAGTTGGATTCTTTGGGAGATCTGAAGAGCGTTAGTATAAAATTACCATGCTCCAAAAGTTTTCGAATCAGCACCTCACTCAGTATCAAGCCACTGTCACATTTTCCTATGGTATTGATCACTAAGGTGTAGGCTAAAAAATGTACCCTGACATTATCACTCTGTGTTTTGTGGGGCATTTTTCTATTTTATAAATGGGATTTTAAGAGTCAGGTAAATTAAGAGTACCCACCATCTTTAGGTCTTCAATACCTGATTTTTCAGAGTATTTAATATTTTATCTTGAAGTTTAAAATGCAGCTGACATTAGTTTCATCTGTAAGTACTCATTAGTAATTTCATTCTCTCTGAGTCAGTTCTCACTCAGACAGAAAGATCCAGGGCCTCAGCTTGGAGATCTGAGGAACAAGTCTGTATTTTTGAAAGCATTTATGTAATGCGCCACAGGGTGGGCAGGTTATTCCAGCCAACAGTCTGTTTCAGCATCACCACACCACTGTGATGCAAACCTAGACAGATGTGAAAAAAAAAAAGAGCAGAAGATTATGCAACTAAAATGAAAGATAGTATCACATGCTTATAAATGTGCTCAACTCTGGAATTTCCTCATACCAGGCTGCTTAACTTTGAAACCTTATTCTCAGGCCCCGTAGTGCTGTCAGAGCTGTTGAAGCTGGGACCAGCTTAGTATCCTCATGTTAGGCACCTGCCCCTCCAAAGTTTGTTCTGACAGCCCAAGGCAGGGAGCATTTATGGCTGTGAGCTTTTTCCACACCAACTCTGATCCACCTGGAGGGAGTGGGATGGCTGAAGCCTCTGTGCTGGGGGTATATAACAATTGAATTCTGTCAGTTGCAACTTTCAACTTACCTTTAGCAACGTTTTATGTTGTTCCTCGTCTTGAAGTTTAGCATAACTGTGGCGAGAAATTTGGTTGTTTCTGCTCCTGCTGGGTGAAAAGAATACCTTCTCTATCAAGGCTCATTGCCTCCAGGAATTTTCAAACACTTTGTTGCCTCTGGTATTTTTCTGAGGGCCTCTCACATTCCTGAGGCTGTAAATGAAGTGGCCAAGCATAGCAATCACCAGCACATAGTCAACATACAACAGACTGTCCAGATGGCAGAGTAGACAAGAGATATGACAGAAATAGATGAACTACACTGCCCTATGAAGGGTAGGACTTCAGACAGGGGGCACTGAGAGTGAAGAATGCTTTTGGTACCCTGAGAGCTTGGTCAGGACAGGAAAAGCAAACAGGAAGGAAAGATTCTTTCAAGAAGATGGAGACCACGGAGAAGGAATGTGGTGAAGCCCCAGAAAGCTGCCTGCCAAAGCTGTATGCAGGGCTTTGCCCTGTGGTCTGTGCCAGACAGGGAGGGTATAGCACCTGGCCAAGGAGCACTTGCAGGAATTCTGAGCCTGTTATGATGCTGAAGAAGAGCATCCACAAAAGGTATAAACTATTTACAAAGCACTGAACTTGTCCCTTACCAGAGACCTTGCTCTCTCTGAGAGACAGCAGCTGTACAACCATCCAGGAAGAAAGAGAGCTTGCAGAAAAACACATCAAAGTGTGGGATCTCCAGACTACCACCACAATGACCTTGTAATTGTGAGCGACAGAGTAGGTAAGCAGGAATAACATCAGTGGGAGAACCTGTATCTTGTGCTATTAGGAGAACTCAAAAAGCCAGTGTTTTACTTCTCCTCACCTCTGGACAGGACACCAAAAGGAGCAACAGATAGAAATCCCAGGATCACTAAAATCCCCACCATGTAGGCTGCTGGAACAGATCTCTTGGAAGTGTGACCTAGGCAGGCTTACAGGGGCTGTAGAAGGGCACAGCAGGCTACAGGCAAATGGGAGGCAAGGCCAGTTTCTCAGCCATACAGAAATTTCTGCCCCACCAGTAACCTGAGGCACAAACTCCCTTTTCTTGATCAAAACACCACATTGGTTTCTCTAGGCACAAGGAGAAGGCAAACTCATTTGCTCATCTCACAAGAGCTATCTGGATTCAAGCCAGCTCAAATCTGTATCACCCAGACAGCTGCTGGCATGGGCATAGCAATCTTGCATCTGTATGCACAGGGAACTGGCTGCAAGTCTGAAAGTAAGGGAAGGAAAATAACAGAAGGCAAACCATGTGGAAAAAACAAGTTGCATTAGATCTGGCTTTAGCAACTGCAACTTGACCAGAAACATTCTCTGGGATCAAGGTCTTTCCATGCTAGGCACTTTGTAAGTACATCACTGTGAACTAATGAATTAGTTATAACCCTGTTCTCCAAGCAAGTGTGTTTCTCCAACCTGTGGATACTGAACTTCACCAATAAGGGGGCACTGCAGAGATGCAGCACAGTCAGTCTTGAAAATGTCAGTACATGACCAGGTCACATATAGACAGCTGGGATGAGGAACACACAGATGGAGGCATCGGGGAAAGTCCTTTCAAACACAAACCTTAAGCTAGATGGTCTGGTAAGCACCAGTCTCAGACAAGAGCAAAGGGAAAGCAAGTCAGCAATTACATTGGAATGAAATATGGTCAGCAAATGAAGCAATTTTGAACCAATTTTTGCCTATACTGAAAGAGTACCACAAGGAGCTATATTATGATAAATCTGAGAGGATCTTAACACCATTGCATCCCCATCCAGAAGGCTCCATTCAGTTCTAGGCATTTTGAGGACAGGTGATAAACTGTTCTGTATTTTGAACTCATGTAGGAAGGGGATGAAGAGCAAACAAAAACGAAGAAAGGAGAGTAAGGACTCCACAGGCATCAGGGAAGCTGTTCCAGCGTGCACAGCCCCCTGAAATAGTCAAATGGAGTTATGATTCCCACCTGGAGGTAGTTGCAGTGTATAGACAACAAGGGAGGACAAATATTAGTGAGGATGAAACAAGGAAAAACTATCTGAAAAGAACATCAAAATATTAAGTAGCTGTTATCAAGAAGTCCTAACAAATACCTTCCTTGGAAAAACTGGGCTCTTGGCCCCACGGGAACTGGGAAGCCTCTGATACTTAGTACATTTGTGACTGCATTGTAGAAAGCATCCAAGAATCCCCTGCAGAGAACATCTGGTACAGAACAAGCATACTTCCTGCAGGAGTCAGGGCAGTCACCCCAGGCCATCTCTATTGCTGTCGTCTCTCAAGTTATACGCTAGTGATGTATAGAAAGTAATGCTATTCATGCTTTTCATAGGACATTCATGCTCAGTCATTACAGTATCAAAGCTAAATACATAGGAAGCTCTGTTTAGCAGCCATCTGTAAGCTTCCAATAACAAGACACAAAGTAAGATGCTGGGTTCTCAGCTGCTGAAAAATAAATATGAAAAAACCAGCAAACATTTCAAGCTCAAAGCAGAGCATGGAAGCACATGAGATATTTTCATTCCACTCTTCAGTGAGAACAGCTTCTTTGGAAAATACAGTAAGATTTTAGTTCCACATCCCACCGTTAGTGCCAGATTTCTCACTTTGGAAGGCACAACATGCACCTCATTGTGTGTAATGCTATGATATGTAATATTTTTTTTCTTTGCTTCAGTCTGGAACCATTTCCCTGAAAGGTGGAATAAAGCTTTGAAGCTCTATCCCAGCCATGTAAACTTTTTGCATTCATTCATAGTAATGCCTAATCCCATTTTAATCTTAATAAGCTCTTTAGTGCAATAATATCCTATGGCATTAAGGAATACAACTTAATTCCTTGAATTAAAGCCAGGAATCTCTTTGGAGTTTTTGCACTGACTTCTCCATAAGCTTTGGATCAGGTCAGCCTCCAGAAAAACCCCAACCTGCTGCAAACCAGCGAACTACCTGACTGAAAAGGCTTTATGGTCTTATATTCTCTTACAATAGCTGTTCTATGTATATAAAATCTGCATTCATAAGAATTTCAGAACTGCAAGCAGCATTTAACTGGAATAATTAGCTACCCTGATTCCAAGATGCTGTTGATAAACTCTTCAGGAAGAAGTATTTCCTTACCCTCACTACCCTGGCCCAGGGCTGATACAGTGATCCAACATGAGAAGCTTGAAGCCTTGGGGTGCCTACTCTCAGAAGAACATTATCTCTTGATCTATATAAATGAGCCAATTATGAACTGGATTCCCAAGTTTCTTCAGACAAAAATGATAGAGATAAATTTAATATGAACTAAATTGCAAACAGGAGGAAGTTTTTTGCTAGTTATAATTATTTAGCTACAGAGGAAATTTGAAATCACCTCTTTCAAAGGTCTGAGAAAAGTCATACTGTGGGGACCACCTGCAATTTCTCTCTGAACCTCAAATAAATGTCCCAAGTATTCCCAATAGTACAAATCCTCTGGCTTGTTTTCAAACTGTAATTGGGCCGGGAGCTACATAACAGTGCAAAACCCATTCTCTGCCCTTCATGTATCTTCACTTTGACTTTACTTAAAAATGAGAAATCTGTCTCATAGGCCCTTCAGTCCCTCGAGCTTTGTGACAAGGCACTGAATGTACACAGAGAGGATAAATCAGTCCTAAGCTCAGACACAAATCCAAATCCAAAACAGGGTTGCTTTAAAAGTTGCTGCTCACTGACTGGGCTAGAGAAGGTGACCTCTTTGGCTGCTCCAATTGTCAAATAAAATACGGTTCATGGTGACTTAGGTTTGCACGTATCATCCCTGCTTGCAGCAAGCTCAGAGCACAAGTGCAACTCATTGCTGCAGCTCAGCTGCTGAGCAGTACTCAGTAACCCTAAAGAGCTTCGTTATAATTCATCGGGGTCCTTAACCCCTCCTTGGTTTACTAAAGAGATGGCCAAAAGGCCATTTGATCAAACGCAGAAATGTCTTCATGGGAACGTATTTCTGATAGGAAATGAGTCTTTCTTATATGCAGCAGAAAAGTAAAATCATATCTGGTGGCTGGTTTGGCAAATACAGATAAGAACCACATTTCTAATTTCTCACAGAGGCAATAATGAAACTCAGAAACAACTTTCCACATGACCTGTGCCCTGTAGGTCTTCAAACCAATAGTGTGTGACAGGAAGGTGGGTAGATATGCTGAGGGTAACATCTGTGGCTCAGGCCTTCCAGAGCTCTTGTGCAGGACCACTGGAGAAGCTTTCAAGTTAGAACTGTACAGGATGTCATTAGGATGATACCAGCTGTGTTTGACAGTCTAATACCCATGTCTACCCTCTGGTGCACAGGTGAGATCCCAGAAGCAAGAATTGTGTTTGGATGCGATAGTCTGTGTATTCATACAAAAGTATTTGGAAGAATGGAGATTGGCATGTATGTTAAACTAAAGCCATTGGGCCTGATGCAGGCACTGCAAAATTTCTAGCCTAACAAACTAAAACAGGTCTTCACTGCTGCCTGCTGTGTGTCTAATTTAAATGAGAAATGTCCAGAAAAGCACAAGAATTAAAAGTGTTTACCAAATCAGAAAGAAAGTCCCTCAGACCCAGGACTTTGTCTCCAGCTGTAGCCAGTAATGGTTGCAGAGGACAAAATACAAATTACATATATAATAGCATGTCGCTAACATATCTAGTAGCTTCCAGTGATTTGCACTCAAGGGCATCCTGAGCCAGAGCTGATGTCTTTGTGAACAATAGGACTTAGTAAATTTTTCCTTCATGACATTTAGAGACACTTTCTGAACCTATAGAGACCTTTACTATCTATGGTACCCTTAGTTAAGGAGTTCACACAATAAACCCTCATAACCTAAAAGAGAAATAAATAAATCCATTACCTTTCTCTCTCAGATGCATTGAAACCCCCACCTCATTTTACTTGCTGCTACCTGCGAGTTTCCTCAGTGCTTCCCTAGGAAGAGACAAGAGTACTACATCGACAAAAGTAACCTATTCCTATTACTTTTGGTAAAGCAGAGGATGTTTTGGTCATTCATTTTTTGGCCAGCGGTAATCAACTGCAAATGCTGGCTTTCAATTTAGAACATTGTTACTTAAAAACTATTAAAACTCCGTATTATTTCCTACCTAGAGAGGTTGGGACACCTTCTGTATTTAAATACAGTTACAAAATGCAGAGGGAGGGTGTTTTTTCTTTTAAGTCAGTGTTACTTAAGAGCAGCATTTAAAGAATTCAGATAGGACATGGTGAAGATAAGTAGAAGTTACTGGAAGCTGGCTAAGTAAATTTCCTGTGGGCAGATAAAATAATCTTTACAATACTCTGTTCTAGGAGTAGTTCAAGATTAAAAAAATACACTTCACAGCCATTCTCTACACACAGGATCAGAACTATAACTGCTGAAAATTGACCTTGTTCCCAAAAGTCACCACATTTACTGCAGCTGGTCACAAGACCAACTTTCTGGGTCCTTGGGAGAAGCTCGTGTGCACTGTTTCAAGGAACTGTGTTTTCTTCCAGCAAGTAGTCTCTTTCCACATTTTGTTTTTGAGGCATCGCCACTCCAAGTGTCAACCTCCAACTTCTCCAGAGTGTTGGCAGCTGATCCCAGCACTAAAACCCATCTAGGCTCATTGAAACAATGGGGCTGAGGGCTTTACTATGGAAAGAGACATAAAGTTCTTAGCCTTCATTAAATAATTAGCAAGAAAGAACATTTTAGAGAAGACGAGGTAGCTGTTGGTTAAATATTTTAGCCATCTATGGGAAACCAGAGGAGACTGCCTCATGCTCACTAATATCTTAACTGAGCATATTACATTTTATGGGTTACTCAAAGCAAAGTTAAGGTGGGGAATTATTGCCTCAGAAAAGCTGGCAGGACACACCTAGGACAGAAACTGGGTGATTAACCTGGCAGGTGCTGTTACCAGCAGGTAAGGTCCACACTTGGTATAGCAGAAGCAGAGGGAGAACTGCAGATTCCCAAGGGATCCAAAACAGAGAGATGCTACTAATTTATTTGTTGCAAATAGGGTTTCATTAACTTAGAGGGGTAGAGGGTAGCCAGGGAACCCCTATTCTCTCAGAGCAAAGTCCAGCTGCAGAAGCAAGGCCATGCCTTGGATTTGCAGTGAGTAGTAGCATTGCTCTTGTTCTGGTGCTAGAGACAGCAAGGCTGCAGGTGTGGGAGGTGGCACCCTCTCCAATTCTCACTCCCCATGCCCTGCACTCAGCTGCTTCCCTTAAGCTCCCTTTGGAGGATGGTGACAGTGGCTGCCAAGCCTGTTCTGCTCTCTTGGGGCTGCCGAAGTGTTTGTACTTGTTCTGCTGTCCCTTCAAGGGTTACTGTGCCTGGCTTCCCCTCACACACAGTTCTGGGCGCTCAGCTCCTGGCCATGCCAGACCTCAGGAGATGTCGACACAGAGATGTTCTTGTTGAGGATGCAGCCTTGTATGGTTAGACAGAAATGTCAGTGATGAATTGTGAGAACTGGAGCTATAAATACAGAAAATAAGGGTGACTTTAGTATGTTTTCCCACTTAAATTTTTATTGGACTTTTTAGAGCCAGAAATATCATAAAGCTCCTTTAATGACAATGGCATTCTTCAAGAGCCTCTGAAAAAACTGAGCCCTAAAACTTCTGCCCTACTAGCTCATGCTTCTCCAGCCTTGAGGCAAAATCATTCTGAGTGAGGCTGTGTGAAATGAAAACCCATCTGAGCTTCCCATTTCTGACTCTGAAACACAGGGAGGTTCCCCATCCATAGAAACATTTAGAGGCTTTTCCAAAGCTGATGGAAGAGGAATCATAGGATTAGTAGTACCTGACATCTGAATGCAGAGCATAAGGAGTCCAGCTGCCTCCCACAACCCACCCTGTCTACAGAAGGGGAGCAGTACTATAGCACCTGGTGCCAGGACCAGCACAGAGGGGTCCAGGATACTCATCCACAATGATGTCATTGTATGTCAGGATAAATTCTCCCTACATGGAAGTATTTCCTAGAGTAGGAAAATGAGTAGTAAGCCCCTCCCCAGCTGCTGGGATGGGCTTGCTTGGAAAAAAGCAGTGTTATAACATGAGTTTCATCTTTTGGCAGCTGTTCCATAAATAAGAACTTCCTCTTCCTGGACGCAAAGACAAGGGGTTTTGTGAAAATATTTTGTACCTTTAACATTATCAAGTATTATCCAAGTATTACCCACAACTGCAGAAGAAAACAGCTGCTGGGTCCTGGTTCTGACCAGAGAAAGTCATAGTCGGGACTTTGAATTATACAAGCATAGAGTTACAAATAGCTTGTTTTTATTTATTTTGTTTTCTGAAATCTATAAAAATAAACATCTTCAAGATTATGAGGCTCCGCCAAAAGTTAAAAATATAACTGGAGAAGAAAGCAACAGCCACAGACTGTTCCTAACCCAAATTTAATATATAAAAACCCCAACCTAGCCACAGTAGAGGAACCAGTGTTTTCTAGTCTAAAAACTCACCTCTCACCTCACCTCACAAAGACAATGTTTGAATGCAAAAGGAAATTAAGAACATAATTCATTATCATACTCTAAATGTCACATAGCCCTTTGGTTGTCTATCAGGTTCTTTTTGCCATGCATACTCCACTGTCTTGACCTGAAAACCACACCTTCTCTCTCAAATAACCTATTAAAGCATTTGTGAGGCATCACCCTGATTTTTCTGCTGAAGGGCATGCTGTGTCCCAGGAACGTGCAAGGCACGAGCAAAGAGAATTATTAAATGATTCTCAGTCTGTGATCTACAGTCTGCAGGGACTTAACGAACTATTTCTAAAGAATCCAGGAAAAACAATCAAGGCAAGCAAGATGCTTGTCACTATGCTTTGATTTCATGGTCAGTCCATTAGAAAAAACTTTTGAAATGTTTAGGGAAAAGATAGAAGAAATCATCCAAGCTTGGAGGCAGTCTAGAAAAGTCCATGAAGCCACCTAAAGAGCAGGAACTTGTTTCATACATACTACTTTCTGGACTATAAGTGTTTCAACTAGCTGAAACATGAACCTATGGTGATTTTATATAGCTTCCCAGCAGCATTTTGCAGTCCATGCAGAATTCTTGCTGCTGCACCAATTTTCTCAGCAGCATCCATGCCAGATAGCTTAAAGCTAGTGCAGTGGTTTCATCACCTTCCAGTGCTACTTTATTTGAGCTGTTGTCATTTCAGTGAGCTGAGAGGCTTTTCTTTTATCTTAAAAGCAGGAACATTGTTGAACTTTTTGGGTTTTGTGTTACAGATCTGCTATGCTGATTTACACAGCCAGCCCTGGATCTTCTTGACTCATTAAGCATCACCAGATGTACTCCATATTGTCCTAATCTGGGTACAGCTATCTTGCAACAGAGAGACTAAAATAACTTCAGCTGTGTTAGTATTTTCATGTTGTCTGTTATACCACAGCTCTGTTTGGTGCAGAAACAGGCAACAGAGCCTGGTGCAAAGGCTGCAGAGTTAATGCCCAGCAAAATAGCTCTGCATTGGGAAACAGCCTAGCACCTCAGCACAGCAGCCTGGTCAGCTAATTTTCCTGCAGAAAAACGGAGTCACCAGTGAAACTGCTGTGCTGTTCTCTAGGTTCAGATTGCTATCTTAGCACAGCACTGCTCAGGTATAGCAGCTCTAACTGGAGCTAGCCCAGTACATCTGAGCTAGGAAATACAGACATGACACCCATGTGCTAGTCCAGAAGTCACTGAAGGGATGCTGAGTATTTTGCATTACGCAGACCACATCACGTCTAGACAACATGTTTCCACAAAGAAGTAAATGAGCAAATAACAAAGTATTTTTCCATCTCTTGTGCTGTGGAAATGTAAATCCAAGTTCATGGTCTTTAAGAGGCTACACAATCAGGATAGTTGATGTCTAAATGCTCCTGCTTATTGATGCAGTGCTATAGAATCAGGACTTGCCAACAGTAGGCATATACTGTCTGCTCACCTTCCCTTTTGTAAAACAAAATTTTTCACTCCCTAAAGCATCTTCCCCATCAGCTTTTCTCACTTCCTCCCCTATTTCTGTGCCATTCTGGAAAGCTGGTCACTGTTCCTCCCAGCACTGGTGTCATATTGCTGCTCACAATCAGCCTGCATTCTACAATTTTGGGGTGCAATTTCAGAGCTAAGGAAGACTTCTAGCTGCACTGTATCTTACAGAGGTCTTTCTAAAACACAAGACCCTTCAGAACCTGGTTATCCCAGGGCATCCATGTCCTGGATGGCTGAGTATTAAATCAGAGGCAATCTTTACTGCAAGTCACAAACTCGGACACTGTACTAATACTGAAACACATCAGCCCTGCTACCACTGCTCTTCCACCAGGCCCTAATCACCCCAGATAGCAATGCTTTCATTAACTTCTCTGTTCTCTGAGTACACCCAACATCTGTGGAGTTTATAGCTAAGGAAAAATTATTTAATATTTCATTTTAAAAAATCAGAAAAAGTAATTGAGTTATTAAGTAAACCCCAAGTTTACAGAACAGCCACACAGCCAGCAATGACCAGTTAAGAGTGAGGAGGAAGGAGACACATCAGCCCTAGACCGACTGCCACATCCCTACCTTGTTCTTGTTCATGTACTTAGATCCCAAGGTAATGTCTCTGATTTAGAAAGCTTTTGAGCCAGACCTCTGAAGGCTGGAAGTACCACTGTGGGCTTGACCTGCATCCTTCCCTCGGGCTCAGTGTCGGAAGATAGCCAAAACACAAAAAGAGGAGTGTGAAACCTTGTGGCTGGCCCTTGACTTATGTTCTAAGCTATTTCAGAAGCTGGGGAAGGAATTTCTCTTACTTCTGCTGCCCCTGTAGTTAGAAAAAGACTAGTGAAAAATGTCCAGTGAAAAATCAGTGAAACCTGTAGAAAATTGGCTGTCTGGGTAGAAGACAGTGTGGACACAAGCATAGCACTGGGAACAGCAGCAGGGATTAGCCAAAGGGAAGGGGAGGACAGGGCAGGGAGGGAAAATGTGGCAGAGGGAAAAAGGGAGAGAAATTGTTATCTGGAGCTTGTGTTCTGCCCTAGATGTGGCCAGCTCTGTAGACACGGTTATGACAGATTCACAGAACAGTAAAAATCTAGAGGAGCCCCTTTGCTGGGTGGGGGGACAGCCCCTGCAGCCCCCAGCCCTCTGATGGGGATTGGGTTAAGCCCCCTCCACACATCATCTTCCTATGCTTGGTTGCACAGGCAGCATGGTACAGTCTCCAAGGATGGGATCCATCTCTCCTGGCTGTAGGTATCTATGGCATGACTGCCAAGGGGGATCTAGTCAATAAAACTGCTGGAGCTGAAGGACATATTCATCTGACCAAACACAGGCATCTGCTTCAGCATGAGATGAGTTGTGCTCTAGTCTCAGCAACGCTGATTAACTCGTCACGAACAAGGGAAAAACCCTAATGCGTTTAGCTCAGACACAGACATTTGCACGTGATTAGAGGCCAGTGCCATACTCAGAATCCAAAAATAAAGTAGACTAGAATGCAGTGAGGACCAATCTGGGCAAAACAATGACAGTGATAGTCACTGTCACCAACACATAGCTGAGGAATGTGGATAAAAATAAAACCTGTGGGAACAAAACCAATTCTGAAAGCACTACAATAACCGTTCGTTAAATAGCACAATATTTACTGGCATTCCCATAGCATCCAAAAACCTTTAGCAGGGTTCAAAGCTTTGCTGTGCTAAGCACTGCCCAACCATATAATAAAAAGACACTCCTGATCCCTGGAGATCATGTGCAGGAACAGTAAGATCCGTGTGTGGTCACCACCCATTTTCTGTGACTCTTTCTTTCCCCAACCGTTTCCAGAAGTTTCTCAGCATTGCCCATTTCTCTCAAGGGATTGTGCTGGAATACAGTAACACGATTTGGGCAAGCATTTGTGTTAAAACAGGGTTGCCTCAGAAAAAGGCATATATTGTTTCTTGCAAACTTTCTGGCATTGCAAGGCCAGGTTTGTACCAAGACATTTCAGATTTCCCTTCAGGTGATCTCACGTTGTTTCAACATGTCTCAAGAACTTCAGCCAAGACTTTAAAACAAATTGAAGTTACGAAGAAAAATACTAGAATTATTCCCCAAGTATGTGAGGACACTTCTGTATATCTACAAGAACCAGAATATTTGGAGGAAAATAGGAAAGAAACATATTTACAGACCTCCTTTATAACTCAGTAGACACAGGAAGGAATTTAAACATTGCAACAGGCTCAAATATTTTAAACATTTTTTACTTTTTCTGTACAGCAGGCTTGAGTTCAGGTGTGTGTCAAGTACCCAGCTCCGTGTATCTTCAAGAACTCTTATGTTCAGTCTTTAAAATAAAGTCTTTAAAAATATTTTTAATCCACATAGAAGAGTTGCAATACACAACAGTTTCTTTGCAGTTGCAAATTAAATCTTCCAAGAAAGCCCAGGAGGCTTATTAAAGTTGGAGCTGAAAAAAAAAAAAAAGAAAGAAACCTAAGCATGGACACAAGATCACTATTGGCTGCTAGGGATGTGACGCTGTGAGACAGCCTGAGAGAATAAAATGTCTGCAAAGAGCAGAAAAGAACATACCAGAAATAACTGGATTTAAAGGAGCTTGCTTGACTTGGAGCTTCTCAAATACCTGTAAAAATTCATAGAGATTTACCAAATCCCTTAAATAAGCCAGTTGTATAAGTATCCAGAGAGTATATTATTTTTATTTAGCTAGAAGTATCTTAAACAGTTTGCTTTCTGTAAAATGGAGGATGCACCTCTGAGAGTTGTGCAATCAAAGGAAAACATGGAAATTAATTCAGAAATAGGAAAATGTGTGAACGGTTGCATCAGAGAGAAAAAATTAACTGTTACTTTTGGTGCAGCATTTTATCTTTTCGTAAGCTATATTATAGCCAAAGGAAAACAACAAAGAAAGGAATCAGGTCAATTCGATGCATGATTTATTTTGAACCTTCTCTGTAGCATGTTTAACATAAGCACGTTTCACTGCGCTACTAAGAATAGTCCTATAGAAACCGAGAGAAATTTAAAGCATGTGTGCATGTTTGCACTGGGCGAAAGGCACCTCATATAAACCAAGTCTTCATTATTGCAACATAAAGTGACATTTAGACTCCTTCTTTGCCTCCAGGGACAGAGTCTTACCGAGCAATGAATAGGTATTTAAATCATTAGCACTGAGGAGAAAAAAAGATGTACAAAAGATGGACTTCGTGGAAGAAAAGGCAGTTCAGACTGTTGGTTATGGCTCTCAGTAAGCAAATGACCATGAAAGTTGGCTCAATACAAATACTGATACTGTTTTGCTGGCTTTGACATATTTAAACTGCATGCTGGAAGGTGTTTGAGCATTCACATCTGAGCACCATGCCCAAATGCAACTGCTCTTATTTGCAGCACACCTAGAACTTGTACATAGAAATGCAACAAGAAATGCTGGGCTCCTCTTCACTGCAGTTAAATTAACTTTGTAATGTGGTAAATTCAATGTTGCCTTCATATTAAGTCCTGCTGACACATAATGAACTCATTCAAGCATGACATAAATAGATACAAGATAGAAATAGATTAGTGTTGCCAGCCCTCACGCACCTTCCCATAAATTCCATGCATCAAAAAAGATGAAATTCTACCAGAATTTGCAGTGGAATGGTTTACAGAACAATCTCCTGTATCTTTTCTGGTAACTGCAATCCACACCAAAATGATCCCTGCAGTCCTTTGCCCCAGCAGTGTCAGAAACTCCCTTTCTCTTTTATCTTACAGCAGAAGCAGCAGAAGTAAAAACTTTAATTTTTCCCCCCTAAACTATGTGTTTGTGCACATTAATAGGGGTTTACACACTATCTGATCATTTTGCAGCACAAGTTTAATCTTGATCACGTGTGGGCATATGACTGCATTTCTGTCAAATGAGACAGGGCACATGATGGAGTTTTCACGGTCTTTTTCTATTAGCATGAAGTTTATGTCAGCCAGGGGACAGTGGGTGACACCTGATCTCTCACAAAGCCAAGCAGGATGAATTTAACCCCTTATATTACTCTGAAAGGATCCTAGAGGGCAGAAGGAGTCTGTAGCAGGTCAACACTCTGCAGCCTGGGGCTGTGCCATTCTGGCTGCCATGAGGACAGCCCAAAAAGGAGGACTGAACGAGCCAGCCAAGGCCTCACAGCAGCACACAATCCCAGATGTCAGCTTGCACTGGCAATTTTAAAGCACATTTGTGCTTGGCATCCTTGTTCGAGTCGTCGCCCCAGCCTACGGTGTTACTCTTCAGTGCTTTACCTCACGCAAGATTACCTCAGAGAGACATAATTCAAAAAATAGTTCTAAAATAACTCTGCCTGTACACTGCAAATGTTCCACTGTAAGGTACAAGGCGCATTTGCCTCCCTGGATCAAGAAGAGAAGCTCAGAGCCATCTCCTGGCCTCCCCTGACAGACTGCTACCATCTCGTGGCCATTCTTCTTCTCTCTGTTGGCAACAGCACCCGACCTCTTTAAAAGCCGATTCTGTTTTCCCCTGTTCTCTTAGCTGTTCCACTAGAAATAAATGATTCTTAGGGAAAGAAGTAGCAAACCCGAAGCACTTTAGGTGTACTCTGACACTGTAAAATGAATAAGATAAAAGAAAAACATGTCAAAAACATTTTTCATAAAGTTTACACAAGGATCTGAAAATACCACCCATCACTTCATTTTGCACAAGCAAATAAAACTCTTTTAAGGAAAAATAACACAGAGCCTTTAAAAACAAAATAATAATTTGTGAAGAACGCTGTCTTTAATATCAAACGAAGCTTTAGTGCACTCATCCTGAACTCCTGCTATCCTTGATTCACTCAGAAACAAAAAGAAACAAAAAGACTTAGAGAGAAAAACAGTTTTCAACATAAAGCATAAAGAAAATATTTTAAATCAAGCTGCTACTACCACAAGCATTTTGTCCCCAAGAAAGAATTTTAAAATTCTCACCAGAGGTACCCAAAGTTTCCTGGAGACCCCAGGCTAAAGTTTAGGCTGTGAAGTTTCCCCTGTCAGCAGCAAACTTTAGAGCTCATGTAAGGAATAGTGCTGCCCAGTGGACAGGACAGATTCATGACATAGTTTTCACTGGCTGTTCTTCCACTCCAAACTCTGGGCAAAGTCATTCCTGCCTCCTATCCCTATCGTCTCTGCCTCTCCCGTTCATCTCACTAAAGGAAGGGGGGACTCTGAGCAATACACTGCACCTTACACATGATTCCAACTGAGATGATGATTTTTTACTATAATGATGATAGAAATAAAATTGGATAATTGCAATAAGACCATATGACTGAGTACTTTTGGTTTGTGATTAGATTACAGAAATTAATATTTATATAAGGGAAGTAAATCTGATAATTCAATTGGCATTTTGGGAAAAGAAAAAAGTAATTCTGGAAATCACAGGATATTGATCACTTAATATTAATTTTCATCCTGCAAAACAGAATAATTTTAAGGCTTTTTCAGGATTTTTCCCACTATTTGCTCATATTACAACAGTTTTCTTGCAGCACACGGTAGTACTGTAAATATTGTTATATTAAATGCACAATTTTATCTCATTATAAGTAGGGAAGCTTTATGGTTTGAATCTCTTTTCTCAGAGACATCATTTATTTCAAATATTTTAGTAGCATGGCACAAATGTTCCACACCTGCTTGCCTCTCAGGACCACCTTCACTACCGAGAGAAACACATACATTGCTTTCCTGTGCTGAAGGTGCAGACTCTGACTCTAGAGGGGGTTGTATAACCACATGTGGAGTGTGATAACGACAGTGAGGAAACTACTTTTCTGCGTGTATGAAGAACCGAGGGACAGTCCCTCATGTCGTGTACAAATTGATACAACCATAACAAACATTGCTGGTACAGAGGTCATGGATTCGTTTTTTGGCAGCGAACAGCAGAACTCCCATGGCTGTTTAGCCCTGGAAACTCTTCGTGGAGCTCGTAGGTGTTCTGTTATATCCATGATCAAGAGCACAGAGCACACGTTGAGCACTCTAAGAGGAAGGTTTGAATTATCCCTCTTCTGCTCAGAAAAGAACACGCTTACCACCCACAGTCCCTTCTGTAGCACATATCCCCTTTGTGACTTGCTTTGGCCAAGGTCCAGGGGGCTGGACAGTCATGCCTGCCTGCAATGCAGAGAAATCCTGGGCATGTATATTCACACATAACCAACTTGGACTCCTGTGTTAGCCAAGGAACTCACCATTGGTTCCTCTATAACCAGTGGAGGAAAAACAGCTCTTCCAGAGAGCAAACCCAAGCAGATACAAAATTCGGTGTTTTGGATGGCTCCTCATGAGTACCCACCCTCATGGACAACAGAGGAAGCTGGAGAAGTCCAAGCAGTTTGCTTAGATGGCTGTGACATCCAACACTGCAGTTATTCCTTAACTCCTGCAAAAATTGACCTTTCTGTTGGGCCTTCATGGTATAACCCACCCTCAACTCCTGAGGGACAATTTTGTCTTGAAAGCAGTACCAACCTTGAATTCAGATGCTGTGATTGTGGAAAATCACCACTGCTTTCTAACGGGCCAGAAGCTGTACTTCAAATACAAATCTATCATGAAGAAATGTTCCCCTTCCATCTGGTATACCCAAAACATGGTCAAAAGGTAATCTCATGAGCAGATTTTCCTGCTCATGCCTCCTCAAACAGCTAAAAAGCACCCTGTCTCAGTTATACTGGGCAATGAGCATTATCCAGGCATGGGATAATGGTGGAGTACATGATTCTGGACATTACGCCTAATTCTTCTGCGGGCCATAAAATAAACCAAAAGAGGCAGCTCTTTGAAAATAAACAAAATCAAGCTATCCTACTATAGACTTTCAGTTTTATTTTAGTATTTAAATGTAATTGGTTTAGGATGAAGACCCCCCCCCCAGCTAATTTGTGACACAAGACAGTCAGCACTGTTCTTACGTATTAAGACCCTTTCAATTATTCCTTTACATTTTCCCTGTAGAACCTCAGGGTGGAAGAAAGGGCAAGGGAAAATATATCAGTGATCACATTACTGTGAAGCTCTAAACAAAATTGGAGGTTGGTCTACTCATACTTAATAGTTCTTGACCTAGCTGAGTATTTATCTCAGTCTCAGCTTGCAGCTCACCCTTAACCACCAGTTACAGAGCCAGTCAGAGTTAGGTATCCACTACAGTTTAAAAATGGGTTCATCAGTTTTGTGTTTAATTCCTTCTCATATATGATGTCATCTACACTTGAAACCAGATTCTTCAGATGAAGATCTTTTGTCTATTACAGGTTTTTGTCCATTGTGAAGAGAATTAAATCTAGAAACCAGGCCTAAAGCAATGAGAATTTTTTTTTCTAGTAAAAAATAAGTGCTACTGGTGCTGGTATCTGATTCAGACCCAAAGCAAATATAAATTCACATGAAACCAAACTTCTATCTTTTGGCCTGATATAAGCAGATAGTAGGAAGGATGGGGAATGCTTTGAAAGGGAATCCTTTCATATCTATGATCCTATGACAAGTAACCAACTCTGAGCAGTGTTGCAGTCAGTGCACAATACCAGCAGTCTCAATCATCCAATTAATAAATTTTTTTTCAAAGCCTTTTCTCTGCCTATCATGTTTTCATTCACACTTTGAAGAATTCCTTGCTGACAAGCAAGTAACCCCCCACCAACTTCAGATGTCTCTTTGTTACCACTAAAACGCAGTTTGTCCAGCTGTAGGCCTGCATTTCGACACAGAACAGCTCCTTGCTACTGCTGTCTGTATAAGCCTATGTTTGTAGCACACAAAGGCAAACAAAATAAAACAAATTAGCCATACATGTCAATTAGAGAAATTGCTGTCACAGCTAAATTAAGTGAAACAAAGCTGCAGGCAGATAAAGTTCAGACTTTAGTCCCAAGATCTTACAGATTCAGTACAAATCTCATATCCTGTTATTAGCAATGTCAGTATTGTATTTCAGGGATATAGGGTTAAATGTGAATGTCAGCTAATAACTGCTTTTATGCAGTCTGTACAGAGGTCCTAGTGCAAGTCTATTTTGAGATAGTGAAGACTAAGGCAGTTTGTGTGCTTTATGTGTACAACAAATTGCAATTCGGAAATAATGAAAAAATTGGAAATGCATAGAGGTCGGACTGAGACACCTTATTCTGCTACCTTTTCCAGAGTGGATACCCCCTACCCCTGAATCATTGTACACCACAACAGGTTTGGAGACCATGCTGTCATAGCAAACTCGTGACAGAGGAGTTTTTATCTAGAACTGATTTATCTAGGATAGGGTGGGAACAGCCTAAGAAATCTTGCCATCAGATGTAGGTAGATAAAGCACTTGCTTTGATCTCCCTTACAAATATAATTCAAAGCCTGATGAATCAATATGATTTTCAATGTTATTTTAAAGCACTTGGGAATAAAGTATTTTCCTATAGATGGGGAAGGAAATTAATTATATAGTTACACGTCTGCCTCATCATCTTTAAGTTCTACTTGTACCGTTACTTATCCCAGATGCCCAGCTCAGCTCAAGCCATTGTTCTCAGTGACAAACAATATGAACCAGCTTAAAATTAGTTTGTTCAGAAAATATGAGCGAAGAAAGATAAGACCCAAAAGAGAAAGTGAAAAAGATGAGAGCTGTGTAACTGCAACTTTGACACACTGAAGTCTGTGTTGGAAGAATATTTTGTTTTTGCCAAAATCGATAAACAGAACCTGGTCAGATTGGATCAGTTCTTGAATACAGGCTTCTATGTCTGGCAAGGATTCATTGGACAGAGCTGAAGGGAGTTAGTTGCCTTATTCCACTGTCACTGGTTGAGTATCAGTTATTTATTCTTTCCTGTGTTTGCTAAGTTGATCCAGTTGCCTTGGATGAACTTGGAACTTCTGGCAGTTGTTGATTTTGGTCCTGGGATACTTTTACATGGATAAGAAAGGATTATGATAGTTTTGCAATCCTAGGATAACTAGTTGTGACCACAAAATGTTCAGAAGAACAAAACTGAAAGGGATCTGGTACCTTTCTTGAGGCCAACACAGTTAGTAAAGGCTTGCAATACACAGAAAAGCACTGGTACTTTTTGAGATAAGTTTATTTAGAAATTTGTAACTTCTGCAGTATGGGCATATTATGTGTCACAAGCAGGTTGCTACACTTGGTGGCCAGGAAAACTGGTAACTGCTGTGTAGGAAGAAGCCTCTGTCCTTTGCAACTGGACATGCTAATTTATTGCAAGAGATAAGATGTGGAGGAACACTCTGAATCTTTTTGTAAACAAGATCAGGGATTTCTCTTACAGTCTTTTAGTTGCTGTTCTTTAAAAATTCAGGTTTCCATATTTTTTATTACTGACTTGAACTTCATGCACAGGCAACTGGAAGTGATTCTTACTTCAGCCTGTACAGCTCTCCAGCAGAGTGGGTGTTGTGGTATTGTGGTTCTCAGGCTTCATTAATGAAACTTTCCAACAAAGGAGAAGAAAACTGGTGCCTTTAAGTGTGGCCAGTTGACCCTCCTGCTCCTGAGGAATGACAGGCAGGCAGTTAGCAATTCTTGGGATAGCAAGCATCAAGCTGCAGTAGAACATGGGTGCTTGCTTAGCACTGAATGAGTCCTTTAGGTGATAATCATGCACACAAACTCAAGACATTTCTTAAGCACTTCCTTTTAAAGCATAATGTGGAGAATGTTTTTAGAAGCTCTAGTTATTACTAAAAGTTCTAATCAAGATACCAGTTGCATTACTGGTGAGATTAGGCATCTTTTCCCAGCAGTTACTTAGACTTTGATTTATGAAAGTGTGAATCAGATTTGCACCTGATTCACTGTAGGGTGCTTTTCCATGGCAGTGCACATTATTTGACACTACCTCATACTACAGTGCTAACCAGCGTCATACTGTTTGTCTGCTCTCTGCCTGCTAATGCTGTGTTTGAGTACTGGCTGACCCACACTGGCCTCCACACAAGCAGGCACACACAGTGGTGCTACTTCCAAGCAAGCCAGATGCAGGCAGGGACGCTGTAGTGCTTCCCTACTGTCAACTTTACCCAAGTAAACAGCCTGTACAAACATGGCTTGTGGCCACTGTTGTACTCAGAAACCTGTGCTAAGGAAGAACATAAGAAATGGCTGGTAAAGGACTGGAAATTAATCAGGTATTACAAAAACAGTGTGGGGCAAGACAGACATCATTATTTCTCACTCACTTGGATGTTCCAATTCCCTGACCAAGACACCTTCTACTTTGCCCACTACTATCATTACACCTACAAGAACCTGCAGGAGTACCTAGTGGCCATCTCTAAAGGTCCAGTGCTGTCCAAATTCTGCAAGATTCACATCTTATGCTGTTCGCTGTCAAACACAGTGTATGTTTTAACTATCATCACCACTACCCCCCTCCAAGAGTGGCAAGGGCACCGAGCAGAAGGCTGCGATACTGATAGTGAGGGTGCATCCAGGAGAAACTAACAATTCCTGGATAATGAAGGGCTTTATGGATTTTATTCTTGTTGACTCAAGCAAAGCTCAACTCCTGAGGGACAATTTTGTCTTGAAAGCAGTACCAACCTTGAATTCAGATGCTGTGATTGTGGAAAATCACCACTGCTTTCTAACGGGCCAGAAGCTGTACTTCAAATACAAATCTATCATGAAGAAATGTTCCCCTTCCGTCTGGTATTCCCAAACATGGTGTTAAAAACAAAGTCCAGTCACTTGCTAAACTTTTTTAAACTTTTTTAAATTAAGGGGGTTTTTTTAAAACATTTTTAAATTAAGGTTTTTAATAAAGAATAACAATAAGGGACAAAAGATAGAGCAAAAGGATTACAACATCCAGGTGATGCTGGGTACCCTTGGCACAGAGCCAAGAGCACAACTGCCCTAGTGAGACATTCTCTTTATATACATTTTTTATTGCATCAGCCTGTTACATAGTCATAGGCAAATATGTATATTCATACTTCTTCCCGAAAAACACATGGCCTTTAAGGTATGTGAAGAATTCCTCTGTATGTTGATTCTTGGAAGATTTGTAGATAGAGATGTCCGGTAACTGGAGTCTGTCATATCGTGCTTATCTGAGATTGTCCTGGGGCTGAAGTTATCACTTCTGTGTTTATCTGAGATTGTCCTTGGGGCTGGAGTTATTACTTCCTAGGGCTGAAGTCATCACATCTGTGCTTATCTTGTTAAGCTTCTAGTTTGTTAGTTGTATTTCAACATATCTTTGGTTAGTTATTTTTCAACTACTTCTAGGGTAGAACAAAAGGAAAAGCATTTAATAATGGTTACATTTCTACAACAGAAGGGTTAATATTATACACATAGCATTCATTATTAGCGAAAAGCCAACACTAGAATATGTATTTATAACAATGGTCAAAAGGTAATCTCATTTTCTTTCCCTTTAGAATACCCAATTCTCCTTTCCACTATATCTTTGTTAGTTTGATGTCTCTATGTCCCTTACTGTTTTGGTATTGTTTACATCTTTGCACCGCACCCAAGTCTTTCTGACTGTTTTGTTTAGGTTAAGTTTCTTTTCAGAGCGGGTTATTTTGTTCTTCAGTATGGTGCAGGTTTTCCTTTAATATATTTTCTCCTTTCTGGTAATATCTTCAAAATAAAAGCATTTTTTTCAAAACTTTTTCAGCATATTTCTCCCCATGTCCTTTGCAAAAATCTACTTATCAAATTCCCTATTTCTTTTATTTTCTTCTTTTCTGGCATACAACCACTTTCCAGAATTAAGTTAGGTTTAGAATAGATCCCAGATGTCCTTTTGACAGCAAAGATTGCCAAGTTTGCTATATGTTTTTCTACAAATGGCTTTGATTTCTTATGCAGACTTTCACTCACAAAGACATTGATACACTGGATATAAAATTAAATCTTCTGGTATTAAACTAAACCTTCAACTGGTAAACTAAATCCCCCCAGTTTTACTTCTATAACAAATTAACAAAAAAAAAAAACCTCTTGTGCAGAAAGTCAGTGGCAGAATTAGAACATTTAATGGTTTTCATCTTGTTACAGCCTGTTTTAAATAACATTTGTGTTCTTTCAAATGAATGTTTTGGTCTGTAGATCCCTAACTTACAGGAGGCTGATGCTTCAGGCTGCAGACAAAACACCCATTTCAATATGAAAGACTTGGAGTCCATAGGACAGTATTTCCACAATGTGTTCTTGGACTACTGTGTAAACAACAAGCAGCTAAAGGAAGTTTCCCCTAGGCCTTTTCTCCTGCCTTATTAGTCCAGCTCTGCAAAACATAATAGTCTATGGGTTTATAGCAATAATAAATTTGATAATGGCTTTCTTGAAGCAATAAACTAATTTTGTGGTGTTTCTTATTATTATCTATGCCTGAAGGAACATGAGAAGGTAGTGAAACAGCAAGCCAGGGTGAATTCCAAGGTCCTGAATCATGATGTGTTAAACTGGAATGCCAGGTAACTTAGAACTATTTAGATATGCCACAATTTATTATATGTTCTCTGTATCGCATAAAGAATGCCACAGTAAATTCTAGAAATGTTACTAAAATTAGACTTTTAAGAGTCACACTACTTAATTTAAAAGACTGCACACAAATCTTATAGTCAAACCTTAATAGGCAGTTCATTGGAAGAAGCAAAGCACTGTATCTACTCCAGGTGGCTCTCCTGAGGAGAAAAAAACTGTGTTGATACAGAGATTGGTCTATTGCATCACTTAAATCAATATGCTTTTTTTTGCAGCCTTACATTTGGCAGATCAATCTAGACACAATATGAGGTGTATAATTTGGTTTTGTATAAACCTTATTTCATTAACCACAGAACACACTATTCTGATTCCTTTTAGCCAGAGTGGTTAAGTTCAGGGTAACTGACAGCAGAGTAAGGATCTGCACGCTGACCAAATAATACACCTATTAAACAAGATCGGCTCCTCCTGTACAGACTGTGAGTGACTTGGATATCAGATGTGCAGGTGATTTTAGAGAGGTGGGCATTGTGTGTTATGAAGAGTTGTGGCCCTAATGTGGTCATTTATTAGGGAATAAAACTTTTGTACATTTCTTTTTTGGGGAAACATTCATGGGTTGGATCTATCTCATCAAATTTAAGCTGCCCAGAGTATAGAAATCGAAATCTGAGCTTCACAACTGGTACTCAGATGCAAAGAAAAAAAAGACACGTGTATAAATTTAGATTAGATATTAGGAAAAAAATCTTCACTATGAGGGTGAAGACTCACCAGAACAGGCTGGCCAGAGAAGCTTGTGATGCTTTGTCCCTGGAAATGTTCAAGGCAGGTTGGATAGGACTTTGAGCAACCTGGCCTAGAGGAAGATGTCCCTGCCCATGGCAGGCGGGTTGAAACCACATGATCTTTAATGTCTCTTCCAGCCACTCTATGATTCTGTGATGGTTCTATGATCTTGATGCATCATCAGAGAATTAGGTCAAATGAGCAGTGCAGAACAGTAATATTCATTTCCCTGTAGCTTAACCCCGATCATCCGAAGGCAGTTTTTGTTCCAAAGAAGGTGGCTTTCCACCTGTCAGCTTCTGCAGTACAGCTGAGTAAGCACTCATAGGGTCGTAGGGCACTGGTGTTAGGTACGAGAAGTATCATGCCCATGTACTTTGGTGTCAGTCATACTTTGCAACACCTGGTTCAGAGTGTTCAGGAGTTGTGTCCTCCTCTCACACTTGCTGAAAAGTCATCACACTGGCACTAAGGGCCCATTGCCTACATGTAAGCTCATAGACAAATATAGCCTCAGATTTAAGAGTGATTTCACATGAGAACAAGGAGATATTTTATTTTCCTGTAACTTATATTTGTTTTGATGAGAAAAAGAAGGGTTGAAGCATGTTTTTCTCCTTGTTTACTTGGTGTTTGTTTCTTTGGTGCCTATGATTGACATACTGTTACTCAAGGGGTTTCCCACAGATATGCAAAGCAAACTCTTGTGAGTGAACGACTTTTAGAAACTTGGGGATGAAATTTAGACAACAATAATAGTTCCTGTAAATTGTTGCTTCCTGTTTGTGATGTAAATACTGTAAATAAACAACAGAAAAAGGGAAAACTTAGTAGAGGAGGAGATGTTCAGGACTGAACTCTGCTTTGGCCACTTAGAGCCTGATCCTGTAAGGCTATGCTTGCCAAGACCTATAAACACCAGCATACACTGCAAAACTATTAGTCAGGTCGAGCTTCACTAGGTCCTGTTCTGTAATTTTTGTGCTAAAATATAGGCAAAGACATCTTTCATGCAATGAAATTGTATGGATTGCACTCATCCATCTTTCATACAATGAATTAAAGTTCTTTTTCTGGATGTGTACCAGAAGCAAAACGTGCTAGGGTGATGTTGTTGCTATGTAAAGCAAGTAACAACAGTTTATCAAATAGATCACAATTCCTTCAAGAATCTTCTTAATTCTCTTCCTCTCATGATTATGTGTATTTTTCCATGTGGATCTACTTCAGTGACTAATTAAGTTTATTAGATCAAAAGACTTAACAAAATTTCTGTTGTTGATCTTGATGAAAGTTGTTAAAGGCATTTGAAAAAAGGTGAATAGCAAGGAATATCACAGCTGCAGTAGAATTTTTGACAGAAATTCATGCTGGAGCTGTACATAGCCCTCAAAGGCACTTTGCTGATGTTCAGCCTAGAAAGCTATATGGCCCCAAGATGTAAAATAGGAGCACTGTTATTGTTGCCTAGAGAAAGCAAACTGTTATTGGGAAAGATGTCACATTGATATTTCGATGGGTAATATTCTTCTTATGTACATAAACTTTATAATGCTGACTGCTTTATTAATATTTTCATTGGTTCAATAGGTAGACCAGCATTTCTGGAGTTTCTTGCATTTTATGCCAATTCTTCTTTTCAGAAGCCCAAACATACAAAAAACAGAGCAGTGGCAATTAATACTACCAAGAAAGCATAGCTGTCCAGGTTCCCAGACTAAAAATAAACAAGCCATATTGAGTAGGAAGTAAAGTCCCTTGTCAATATGATACGTTTGTATCCAGGTTCATAAATATTTGCTGAAAAGAACAGCATAAGGGATTCAACCTTGAGCAGCTTTCTTACATGTAGTCCTTCTGGCATTGTGATTATCACATTTATTTGCAATTGTTGGTTCAGTTTGTTGGGGCTTTTTTAATTTGTAACTGCAATATTCCCTGATGAATCAAAATGGTTACAAACTATTTTCTAGTAAGAAAAAAACCCCTAAAATATCAGAACATTTTCACAGCATTGCTAAGAACAGAAGTCATAAAAGCAAAAATACCCATACTTTTCAACCCAGGAGGAACAGGCTGTTTGGGGTTTTTTCTGACCAGAGACAGATACATGACAATTAATTTTAACCACTGCAACTTTAAACAAACAATTTTGTTACCAAAAGAAAAATACCAAACTTTACATGATAACTGTTTTCCCATTAGTTATTGAACTCTTACCAAGATTCCCATGTCCCAGCCTGATGTACACTCCCTGAACAGCCCTAAAATGGCTGACTGATAATACCTTTCTGTCAACCACTCTTTTGGAACTTGATAGTAGTAATAATTCATTCCTGTTTCTGTTCTTTTTTAGAAACTCAAGGCACTAGTCTGTTTCACAGACTCAAGGTACTGATAATCAGCCTAAGATATTTCAGGTACCTGAGCCAGTGAAAAAAGGTAAATATTACAGGTTTGTCTAATTCTTTAAATACCACTAACCCTTTTTTTTTTCTATAATTCAAAACCCAGTAAAGAGTATGTTCCACAAAGATAAGTATGGAGCTCTTTGGCTGAGATTTAACTCAGTCTCAGCATTTGGAAGAGCTCGTTTTTCTGTAATTTAAACCATCTTCATCACATTACTACACTATGATTTACTGATTGACAACAATCTCACTGGAGAAAAAATAAACCCAAGGCAAATTCCAGAGAGGTGAAAAAACATTTTCCTCTATTGGCAGTAGGGTACATTCATTTGTAATAACATGCTCGTTAGGTTAAATATTATTAATGAAATTCAATATCAACTATATAAGGCACCTCTTTGCTTAGAATAAAAGGAGCTTCAAAATGTTGTAAATCTTCTTTGTGTCCAAGGGACACACCACCCCATACACTGTCAGACCTGGTTCATCTCACCCATTCATCACAGACCTCACCCAGTGGTTCTGTGAGGGGAGGTATTTGCAGTGCAGCACTAAAGCCAGCTGCAACTAGCCTGGCCCATGTCCAGCTGGTGAGACATATCTGCTGGGTCAGGTCATGCTGAGAGACAGCCCAGGGGCCTGGCCTGCAGCACTGTTTTGGGTACTTGAGGAGATGTGGTCCTCACCTGCCATCAGTGCAGGGACTGTGCCTGTCACATCAGCCAAGGCACTGGAGGTCCAGGTCTTGAGAAAAAAAGACGCATCAGCCACCCACAGTATGGAGGGGAGATGAAGTTAAAAGGGCTTCTCCCAGCCTCTAAGTCTGGGCACAGATCATTACAGCTGTAATTGTCTTCTGTGGGACAGGAGGTCCAGTTAAGCAGAGTTCAAGTACAGTTTAAGTATGGTATAGTTGAGTATATTTCAGTGTTATGATGGTTAAGAGCTTGCCTGCCAAAAAGGAGATTAATAAAGAATGTCTTTTTAAATGTTTTTGCAGGCTTGGCACTTCCTTCCCCAGCTGCAGATATTCATTCCTAGATATTGTGTACCATACCCAAGGGCAAAAATGTAACAGATCGCTTTCTTCTAGGCTTTCCCAGAATTGACATTGCTTAAAGGAAGTTTAACAAACAAATAAATAAATATATGGGCTCTTAACATTTTGTTTCTGTGTTTTAGGCCCAGACTGGAGTATTATCCCACAGAATAATACGTGGGGTAAGGTGAGAAAATAAAGACCAAGACAGGCTACATGGCACAGTACTCCAAAACAGACAGTTACTAGGCTAGAATGGTTGGATATCTTAAAATCACAATATTGTCACAGTGCTAGTGCACAGCTCAGTGCTAGCCCATTTCCTGTGCTTTGGTGATTAACAGTGGAGGCTGGGTGTGCAAGGTCCCCAGTGAACATCAGTATTGTTTACTTTCCTAGGTACCCACCTGCTGAAAGCACAAAATGTTCTGTGTTGCTGAGCATACCCTTGGCTGCTGTTGGGTAACAGAGCAAAGTGGAGTTAGCTGGCTAGTCAGTGCACAGCACATCCTGCCACAAACACCTTACTAACAATACATATTAATTTGTTCACTCTACATGGTTTCAAGAACTCCTGCTTTGCACCTTACAGCTCAAACTTTGCTACCCATGCTTGAAAATTTTAGATTTTTCAGCTGATAAAAGGGAAAAGAAATGTTCTTAGTGTCTGGTTTTACTACAGTGATGGGAAAGTAATGCTCTGCTCTGTCTGTGATTGCATTGACTGATTCAGATGGGATGGTGATATAGAAATCACACAGTATTGGCACTTATGGCTTTGTGGTTCTCTGTAGTTTGAAATACAGAATTTTTTTTTTGGTCTGAACCAGTTTGGCCATTCACATGTTCTTACACACCTTGGAAATATTTTCTTATTTACAGTCATATACCTGCATCGTTTGCAGCTTCTTAACATGTACAGATATCTGGGAGAAGGGATGAAAAATATGCCATTTAAAACAAGTTACTGAGTTTTGTCTCCTTGAAATTTGCTTAGGATTGCCTAGTAGGGCTTTTTCTTTCTACCTCATCTTTGTCTCTACAGCGTACTCCATTTTTTAATCCATACACTGGAACCTATTGCTGCAAAATCAGGGCCATCACATTTTCAGTATTTGAGAGGGGTTGGGCTAGAACAATAATAAATAAAATCTAAATTTTTTCCTATAGGCAATAAGAAAGAATTTACCAAATGCCTAAAACGCCAGGTGCCTTAGATGGGTAGGACCTCGCACAGTAGCCATTGAGCCACGTTGCTGCAAGGGGCTCTAGTGCAGGTGGAATATCACGGTATGATGTATACACAGGACAACAATCAGCAAGTCTTGGTTTTCCACATAGACCAGATCAAAACCTTTTATCAAATGTGAAGGAAGGCCTAGCCATATCTGAAGTACCACACAGGACTATTTCATTACCCCGGTATCACCAGAAGGAAATATCCCATAGTCCCTCTGTTATGTGTTGTGTAAGAGACAAGAGGAAAAATTGTACTGTATTGTAGAAAGACAAATGCAGTAACAAAATAAAAATTAGACTCATAGGCACAAATCATCATTACAAGGCCTCTTAGAGACAATGGGGTGGGCTTTCTGTCAGAGCTAGAACTGGATGCAAGTTCTTCTGTGGATATTCGCTCAGAAACGAGGACCCAGGATCATGATCAACTTCTGTGCAGTAGTTTGCTTTTAAAACAGGAGGGTAAAATAATAAAAAAATTTTGAAAAGTCCCAGTTCATCACATGCTTTCCTTGTGATTGCTAATATTACTAAACTGTTGAGTGTTTGCTTTAACTGCACAATGAGAATTCAAGAACTGCAGAGCAGTTCATTCCACTGTAAAGCCCCATACACATCTGTAACAGGTTAGATTTAATAACCAGGCAGGAGCACCAACCAGTGTTGTGGTTTAGTGCACTTATTTGTTTTTGTGAGATATGAATTAGGAGAAACATACAAAGCAGGCTCAAAAGCTTTAAACAGTATAAAGATAATTTATTATTATTAGAATTAAAAGGAAAGAAAGAAACATTAAGAAAATAAGAAATGAACATTCCCCTCCTTTTCCAGCACTTCCTCCTGCACTCAGCTTGCATAAAGGATAACAATGATGGAATTTTGTTCTGTATTAGGGTACTTAACAAGGTCTTTCCAAACCCAGGGGAAAGAGTTTTTTTGCTCTTTGCTCTACTGTGGTTTCCAAACTGCTACTTGCAAAAGTCCTGCCCGCCCGGAAACACTCTATTGCAATGAAAACATACTAATCTCTCCCATGCAAATCTTACAGTCTTTTCATACTGCAGTCATGGGCCAAACATGGGGTGTTCTCATTTTAAGGATAAGCAAAATCCAGCCTGAAATTCACAACCCTCTTCTTCACAAAAATCTCTAAAAAAAGAAAGTCTCTTGTCCTGGGGTGACTGATTCAAACCACACAGCTCCAGTGACCTGGCGTGGGTCACTTTTCTTTTTTCACAGGCTGCTCACAGAATTCTCAAATCCCCCCATATCCTTTAAATGGATTAAAGTTTATGATATTACAGTTTCACCACAGTCATGCAAAGGGTAGATTTAAACTCCACGCCGTGCACGACTCCGCCCTCTTCTTTCCGCCGCCATCTTTCGCTCCATCCGGCACAAACTACCCCCTCCTTCTCCCTCCAACCTCAATACCCATGTTGAACAGCTTACTTTCGTCAGGTTGCATGTTGGAGAAAAAACCGTTTTCCTCTGATGCTGCCAGCTATTTGATGTTTTCCTCAGACTGANGGAGGGGAGGCTCGGCCTGGCTCCCGAAGGTCGGTCCAGATCCATTTCCCTACCCCCCGCAGCAGGATGGAATGCAAGAGAGCATTTCCCGCGCCTCCAGCAGGTTTAAATATGCAAAATCGAAAAGCGCTTTTGGATTAAGAAACTGTCAATCAACTTCAGCTCCAACCCACGACAACATCTTAATGCAAACAAAAAATATGTTTATTTCAGAAAACAATTCCAGGAAGCAATGGTCACACAGGAATTTAGTAGAAACTGGCTCCTGGAACATGCTCTCCTTTCCCACCCACAGACAACAGGACCCAGCAGCCCAAACACTCAATCCAGTCTCTCCTACCTCCAGGCACACACATGTAGGAGCCCTGCTCTCTTTCTCCCCTCCCTTCCCATTCTCTCTCCATAAGACACATTGATGATCATTCCCCTGCTTACCCCATCCCCATCATACTTATCCTTCCCAACTGCTCCATCATCGGATAGACTTTGGCATTGGAAGCCCAAGAGGCAGTCAGAGCATACCTGTAAAATGTCCCTAGGAAGGAGAATGGAAAGGCATACTGCATCCTGCCTGCCCTTTCGGCACAACCTTCCCTGCCCAAGTACCTGGAAGGAGAAGGCAGGGGAACTACCTGCTAGAGGCAGCCAAAGGTGTGGAAGGAAGCCTCCAGAATCAAAAGGTCAGCTGGGACCACGGGCAAGTCTTGAGCCAGATTTTAACTGGACTTTTGGCAGCTGTGGCACCCCAGGAGACATTAAAAGCAGCAGAGACTGAGACCCTGCCAGTGAGGAGACATGGGGTTCCTCAGGAAATACTGAGGAGTGCTTCTGCTACAGGTGCACAATCAGGCAATCAGCTCTGGCCAGTGAGATGCCACACTCCAAGAGTAACATTCCCAAATGGTGTCATTTAAACATTTGCATTTTTAAAACATCACCTCCTAAGGGCACAGTAACCAGAAATTACAAAATGTTAGAAGTCAAGCCAATGAGGCAAAAGGCCAGCTTGGCTGAACAGGGATCTTCTCTTGGGAAAAAAAGGCCAAAAAAGGAAGGTGTGTGCCCAGTGGAAGCAATATCAGGTGACATGGTGTGCTGGTTTTGAAACAGCCACCCCTCTAGGGGGACAGTGGCTCCAGGGAGAAATGCTCTAGCATGATGGAGCAGGCCCACTGTGGCAGTCATCCTGATTACCCCAGCAAACAGGACCCCAATGTGAAAGCAAGGATATTTTTGAAGGAGCTGCTTGTGCCTTGTGCCCATGGCAGTGAAACAGCAGCCTCACTTATGGTGCTGAGATCAGCTAAGGAGTTGATTGATCACCAGATCAAAATTATACACCTTTTTCCTCCCTGAATGATAGAAAAATGCATGGCGTGTTGCCAAGCTGCATGACTCCCCCTCTTGGGAGCACAAACATGCCTCCTGCCAAAGCACATTACTTCACTGGAACAGAGGTCTTGCCTCAGAGCTCTCGGCTTATTCCTCAGTTTCCCAGACAGCAGCCCCAATGCTAGACGATGGCCATGTTCAGCCCCAAGCCTTCCTTCTCTGTCCCCACCATTCTCCACTTTCAGCTCAGCAGCTCTGGACTGCTGGGCTTTATTTGCTGCAAATTTCTGACCCCACCCACCAGAACCCCTGCCTAAGCCACCTATGATCTGAACTCCCTTGATCCAGATCCTTGCTCTTCTCCATGCTATAATTATTCCACACACAGAGGCACATAGGAAGGCATAGCCCCCACTGCCACTTGCATTATGTCTATGTCTGCTGAGCTTCTCTTAGAACTTCCTCCTACATTTCTTTTCACCTACTTTGTGCTCTTGGATGTGAGTGCCAGTATTACAGGCTCACAACATTGTACTCTTTCTAGAGGTTTCTAGACCATGCTGTTATAAATAAAAGTGGGGAAT